>JABXWE010009915.1:0-37670 GCA_014611495.1 Limonius californicus
CATAGGAGTAACATAAGAAATAGAACGGACTAAATATTAGAGGATAATTTGAAATAGGTGTAACATGAAAAATAGTGGGGGGGGGGGACTAATATAGGGGAATAATTTGGAATAGGAGTATTACGAAAAATAGGGGGGAGTAAATATTGATGAATAATTTAGAATAGGAGTGACGTAAGAAATAGGGCGGACTAAATATTAAATGATAATTTGGAATACATGTAACATAAAAAATAGGGGGTGGGGACTAAATATTGGGGAATCATTTGGAATAGGAGTTACATGAAAAAAAGAGGGACTAAATATTGGGGAATAATTCTAATAAGTTAATATGAAAACTAGAGGAGTTGAAAGAAGCTTAGTATGTGATAAGACAAGAAAGAGAAAAATAAAGATGTGACAAGAAAAACAGCGGGGTAAACTATAAAACGAGTAAGTAAGTTGTGAGTAATCTGACTGTTGGAGGTTTACCTCAGAAACAGCGCAATAAGTGGCACAGTACGGTGATATCTTAAATATAGGGAAAATTAAGAATTGAGGAATAACTTGAAGAGTAGCGTTACAATAGAGGGGTAATTTAAAACATGATATAGTAATCTGAAAAACAGAGAAAGTGACCAAAAGGTAGAAGTAGTTATGAGATAGGGAAAATATGGAAAAATAAAGAAACTGTAAAATAGAGGAAAAAAATAAGAGTAGTAATTTATAGAAATAACACTAAATAAAAAGGCGCAACTTGATAACTATGACACTAATAGGAAAAGAAAGAGGATACATTCTAAAACGAACAGATTAACCTGTCAAACAAAATAGTACCTAACTTGAAAAGTAAGGAAAAGAGGATTCTTTTATATAAGATCGGTATGTTGAAAAATATGACAGTAATATAGCAAATAGAAAATAGAGGAGCAAATTTCGAAAGAGGGGTATAATAGAAAAATAGAGAAACATCGTAAAAAGAGTTAAAACATAAGAAGGACACCTTGAAAATAGGAAGTTAAATAGGAAAGGGGTAATTTGCAAAACTAGAAAGTAACCTGAAAAATAAGAATAACAGTCATTTGATATATGGGGAATACCCAACGGAATATATTGATAATATTATTTGTATTCAGTACGTTTGTACATGAAAAATAGAAAATAATGTCATTCAGGATTCTATTTATGATTTTCACAGATTTGTGAGAGAATATGAAGTTGATACTGCGCATATGTATTTATCTAGAATGATTTTAATGAGAATCTTAATGGTTAATTATGAAAGATGTAAATCTTAATTATCAGGAGTTCGAGGGCAAGAAAATATAATTATCTACTGTTAATCACTCATATCACATGATATGACAAGTGGTCTTCAGTCAGGGAACGGTCATTGAACTACTAAGGATAATTAATAGAGCAGAAAGTCTAGATACTTGGCAACTGATAAAGATGGAGATCAGATAAGCAAAAACCGTCAAAACAGGTACAACAGCGGTGACACAAACTATTTTTTCTACGACTCCCGCCTCGCCCTCTTCTCTTTTTGGCCCCAAACAAGCGCGGGTTTATCAGCTCTCGAAAAAAATAATCAAAACAGCGATAACCTTGGTCGTCTAGAAATTTGTAGCGTCGGATTGTAAAAATAACGAAGAAGAGTTCCATTCATGAGAGCAGGCATTTAAATGGGACTTGTAAAAGTTATTGAATTGCTGTAGTTGAACGCGGCCCTCATGTTCTCTTGGGTCCGGAGGCGCAGGAGAGGAGGTTGTTAGGGTGACAGGCAACAAGTTGTCCTGGCGGCAGCGCGACACGATGTTGCCATCCTCCGGAGTCCGGAGCGTGTTCACGAAGTCCGGGGCTTGTTGCCGCGTACCGAATGGTTTGTTTTGTTTCAACCTAAAGGGTTAGTAAAGCCACATGTAACTATTCTGAGGAATGCTGTAGTATGGTATTACGATACACACTCGTGCATAGGCGTGCGTACGCTCTATCCACTTTACTTTAAGGTACCCAAATATTTTGTATCCGAATGCGTGTTTCTTTTTGTTTAAACTGCTTACTCTTCTAGCAATTGGTAATACTTTTATTCAGTTGGTCTTGCTTAATATTGACATTTTTCTGTTAGAAATTTCTATACTTTAAGGTAGTGTGCATCAAACTGTAGTGTGGTCTGTGACTTGTATTAGAAACAGAATTGAACAGAGTATATTCTAGGGAAAAACAAACCTTTTGCGTAATTCAACGCTTTTCTGTAGTCTAAGGTAGTGTTTCTCAAACTGTATGTGGTCTGTGGCCAAAAGATTAAGAAAGTTACTAGATTTTAAGGGAAGAAGAAAGTTACTAGAGTGTTTCACATTGTAGCGTACGCTAAAAGTTATAGATTTTAGTAGAATCGCTGGCTAGTTTTTTATGTTGACTAACTTTTCGTATAAAGTCAAAGTTAATAAATTTTAGAGGAACATGTTTCTTACTAAGAATTTTTACTGTAGTTACTAAATTTTAGTGGATTTAAAGCAGATAAATTTAGGGAATTTTAAAGCCGAGCTTACTAAGTTTTAGGGGAAATGCAAATTTTGTTGTGTTTTAAGGGAAACTCCAAAGTCATTTAATTATAGAGAAAAAAGTATGTTACTAGCAATTTTTAGTACTCCAAGTTTTAGTTAACGGTAAGCCAGTGTCAATAGCGTTTGGGGATCTTTGAAGCCTATGTTAATAAGTTTTAGGGGAAGCACAAAGTACCTGGTGTTGTAGAATATTTCAAATTTGGGTGTACTAAAAATTACTAGTAACGTACTTTATCCTCTAAAATTTAGGACTTTAGAAAAGGGAAATTCTAAAGTCCTAAATTTTAGAGGATAAAGTACGTTACTAGTAATTTTTAGTACACCCAATGTTAGTGATGCTAAAGCCAATGTCAATAGCGTTTAGAGAAGCGCAAAGTAGGTGGTGTAGAATATTTCCAATTTGATTGTGTTTTAAAGGAAAGTCCTAAGTCACTAAATTTTAGAGGATACACCATGTTACGAGGCATTCTTAGTAAACGCAATTTTAGTGACGCTAAAGCCAATGTCCATAGCGTTTAGAGGATCTTAAAGCCGACGTTAACAAGTTTTAGAGGAAGCGCAAAGTAAGTGGTGTAGAATATTTCCAATTTTATTGTGATTTAAGGGAAACTCCAAAGTCACTAAATTTTAGAAGACAAAACATGTTACCAGGAATTTTTAGTACACCCAATGTTAGTGACGCTAAAGCCAATGTTAATAGCGTTAGAGGATTTTGAAGCGTATGTTAGTGAGTTTTAGAGCAAGCGCAAAGTCTCTGGTATTGTAGAATAATTCAAATTTTATTGTGTTTTAAGGGAAACTTTAAAGTCACTAAATTTTAGAGGATAAAGTATGTTACTAGCAATGTTTACTGCACCCAATGTTAGTGACGCTAAAGCCATTGGCAATAGCGTTTACAGAAGCGCAAAGTAAGTGGTGTAGAATATTTCCAATTTTATTGTGATTTAAGGGAAACTCCTAAGTCATTAAATTTTAGGGGATAAAGCATGTTACGATGAATTTTTAGTATACGCAATTTTAGTGATGCTAAAACCAATGTCGGTAACGTTTAGAGAAGCGCAAAGTAAGTGGTGTAGAATATTTCCAATTTTATTGTGATTTAAGGAAAACTCCTAAGACACTAAATTTTTAGTACACTCGCTTTTAGTGACGTTAAAGCCAATGTTAATAGCGTTTAGAGGATCTTAAAGCCGATGTTAATAAGTTTTAGGGGATGCGCAAACTTACATTTGGGTGGGCATCAAAGATGGTATGGTTTTGAGTAAATTTAATCGTATTGCACTTTAGAAAGAAATTACTTTAGAAGAAAGAGACTAAATAAGATTCCTCCAGTAAAGTAAGTATTGCAGTATTCTAGGGAAAATCTTTCGTTACTAGATTTTAAGAAACATACAGTTACTAGAATAATAGGGCCTTTCAGTGAATTATTTTAGGAAACTTTTAATTATGTAAAAGATATTATAAAATAAATTTTCCAATTTTCGAAAAATTCGGACTCATTAAGTTTTAGTGGAAACGTAGAGATACAAATATTACAAAGTACTTCAGATTTTATTGAACTCCTGGGAAAAGTCTAAATCCACTGGTTTTTAGGGAAAAAGGAAGTAGCCAAAAGGTTATGAGTAAGTCAATCACAATTTATATGTAAATAAAAATAAATAAACGAATTATAGGGAAACGAATTTTCAGGTAATTTGTTATGTAGGAGATAACAAAGTTGCTAGAGTTTTATAGCTATATTTTTATATTATCATAAAAAATAATGTTTATAAAAAATGAATGTTATTAGTTTTTGAATAAACCAAACTTTAAGAAGAAAGTCTAAGCAACTGCATGAACGATGTGGCTAAAATATTTTGGTAAACCATGTTTTACGTTCTTAAAATGTGTATAGCGGAACTCTTGGGTTTCGTAAAAAATCGGCAAGGATCCCGCGCAAATAATTATTAACTATATATAAATAACTATAACGAATAACATATAAAAATGTCTTAAATTTGACCGTATTTTTACATATAAGATTATGTATTTTACGATAGGGTTCCGCCACAAAAATGGTTTTTATGGAGTCAATCAATGCTTTTAAACAGTGAAACGGTGAATTTTTAACCACTTTATTTTGCATATGGAATAGGTCAAACATGATTGTAGCTAACGCGCATTTTTGCTTTGCTGCAAATTAGCCACACTATTGTTAATAGGGATATCGTATTTATGGGAAATATGAAAAGTTTATTAACTGCATGCAATATGCATGTATAAAACTTTGTGTTCTGTTGGTTTAAGTAATTCGTAGCATAAAATACGAATAATTTATAGCACATAATAATTACACATACTTGAACAAGAACTTTAATTTTTCCGAGCATTCTTGATGAGTTCTACAATTAGTTCCGTTTAAAATTCCTAGGCACTAAATTTTACAATCAGAAACATCGCTGTTATTTGATATTCAGCCAGAAACTTAAATTGTTAGCCACCTTTGCATACCTTTTGCATAAATGCAAATAATTTCACGCAATATTTCAAGCCACACGATTGGAACAACCAAAAACATACATTTTATTTGCCCTTGGCACCTTCAACGCGTTTTTTCCCAAGGGCACCTGTATATTAAATTATTTTAGTCAGGGAATTCGTCAACATACAGAGTAGGCCATCTAAGTTGGCTCTCCATTAAATATGATTGATGCAACTCATCATACATATAGTATGGGAACCTAAATCACTTTTATTTCAACTGATGTTGCCTGCTGATATTATACTAAGTCGAGTTGTCAGTACTTAAATTATATGTAAAATGGTTTCAAATAACCAGATGACCAATTTGTTGCTTATTTTTGGCGAATGCCGCGAAAATGCGGTTAGTGTCTGTAATTTATGTATCAGGCGCTATCCAACTAGCAGACCACCGCCTGAAAAAAATACTTAGATTTTAACTTGTTTAATAATGGTAAATTTGTTAATTCCAAAAGCTGTAGGCCCAGAACGATTATTAACATAGAAAATGAACTAGTAGTGTTAGAGGCAGTGAATGAGAATCCCAAAAAGATCGTGGTAGAACTTTAGTTAGAAGAATTCTGAAAGTAAAGCCGTTTTATCCCTATCACGTTACTTTGGTGCGCGAATTTCATGAAAATAACTTTCGGAGAAGATTACAATTATGCAATTTTTTTAGAATCAACTTCGTTCGGATCCATTTTTTAAAATTGTGTAATGTTTAGCGATGAGGCAAAATTCTTAAACAATGATGAAATGAATAGGCATAACTCTCACCATTATACACGAGAATCCACGCTAGATATCTGTTCTAGAGTTTTTTCTGTAAACGTTTGATGTGGCATACTAGATAACCATATTATTGAAGCAAACTTCTATGAAAATTCACTAGGCAACATTACTTAGATTTCCTACAAACATTTTACCCGGGTTGATGTACAACTCAATGTACAACAAAATCGTTGATAGGCAATATGATGGTTGTTTTGCTCACTACACTTAGATTGTTAGGAATTACTTAAATAATCCATTTGGAGGGAATTGGATTGGAAGAGGAGTTGTGCGTCCAAGACCATCCAGAAGCGATATCATTCACTAGACTTTTCAGTTTGGGGTGCTATAAAAAAATATTAAACATTAAACTTCGGTAGTAAAAAATTTTGATTTTCAAAATAGAATAATCGAGGTGTGTTTTTTAACCTGATGCGCTCGAATCCTAAGATCTTTTTGAAACCAATTAGAAATTGCATAGAAGGAGATGGAGGCAATTTTGAACATTTACTGAATTAAATAAAGCGTTGCAATTTATCTTTTGTTGTTTTTCACTTGTTTAGTTTTTACTATAGTATGATTGCACCAACGGGTGTTTTTCTTATTAAATAATATTAGTAAAACTGTTAATTACTTCAGTAATAAATTAACTTGACAGCAAGCAAGTATGATGTATTTGTGTACTATAAAACATTCAATAATCTTAGTTCTGTGGTACATGTATGTAGGGTGGCGTCAACTATTTTTAGGGGGAACAACTTCGATGGCTCACCCTGTACATCATTTTTAAATATGTGGAGTGTACAGCTGTAACATGAATACCCCAGCACCCATGTGGGTACGCCACTGGTAGAAAATGGTAGGTTATCATGCCTATGGTATAAAGGGGGAGAATTTTAAACCCATCGAGTTGTAATTTTACTAAAGATACTTTTTCCAATAGCAAGATTCAAATTTTAGGATTCTAGAGCTATAAACGACGAGTTAGGCACTTAAATAGTTATTGAATTGTCACCATTCGGTGACGGATTCGAACACCTACAAGCCTTTACAATGTTAACAAAGAAAAAACCCACCGAAACCCGTTTGGCCGGATTGTTTATGTCGCAAAGTTGGTTTAATATAGCATTTGTATACACGCAGCTTGTCACTTTAAAGAGATTCCCGTGGTTGGCGGTAAAGCAGGCAACCGATTAGCAACAGCTAATGAAACGTCACTGAAAGATGCGCCTTGCGTCTATCTTGGCTATTTACTACACACTGTGCATATTATACGTTTTCCATGCTCTTCCTGTTGTTTTTGTACCGTTCATTCGCAGCCTTAACTAATGCACTTGGTATTAAATGCTTTTGCATAATAACAGTACTGCTGGCGATTTTATTTTTTTGCAGCTCATTACGCACCGTTATGAAGATTTATACATCTGATTACTACAGGGTTAGTTTAGTTATGATGATTACGATGATTATAATATTAGTTGGCAATTGCGGATTTGTTTTAATTTTCTTATACTGTAAGTTACAGGGATTTCATAAAAACCATAGATTTTACAAAATGTTTATACGTGGGTGTATATAAATTATACAAATTGTTGCAAAAATTGCGCTTAACATCTAATAATTTGAAATGTAAATTCAAATAATCAAGACCATAGGTAAAATTTAATTTAGGGACTGAATTAGAAAACAGGAGGGTGTAAGGAAGCATTTTACATTATTTCGTAGATTGTTTATACGCCTTCCATAGGTTGTGTAAAAAAGTTGTTCTTGTTAAACATTATATTTCCTTAACTAATTATTTTTATGTGTATAATTTTCAACAATTACACAAAAAGTAAATGTGTCAGGGTTGTGTATTTAACTATGTATTTATGATACATTAAATAATTAATTAATAGTGACAATAATTTTGTTGTTTCTGTGACAAAATTAAACTATTTTACAAAGTATTAGCTATATTAGCAATAAATTATAGAGCAACTTTTTTGTAATGTATACTGCTAATAAATACATGTATATATTTTTTAAATTATTGGATTAATATTTTTTTTTCTGTAATTTTCACCACGCAAAATCCTTAAAGGTACTACAATCAACCACAATATATCTTAAAGTTGGGGTGGTTATGGTTTCAAAAATAAGATTTGTAGGTACCATAACTTCCATCGTTGTTGATGTGTTGCCTTTTATTTAATACCTTCAGAACTTGTCTAAGCTTCAAAATTAGTTTTCTTAATACATATGTATTTTACATTGCCTTTTAACAGTGCCATTTACTAAACACCCTATGTGTACGTGAGATGAGATTGGTTCCTGCTATTGGTTTCACTAACCGCATAATAGTGAATCTGTGACGTTGTATACCAGAACCTACCACAACACCAATAGCTCGCAGGTACTCACCGAAAAGGTAGTGACTGCCATCACGCTCAGCTGGCACACTGAATGGAAAATATACCACCTTCCGACGTATTAATGGTTAAGATAGCGTCCTCGGTTTCATAGTCACGCTTAAAAAAAAATATGTTCTTAGAGGAGTTGCATGACATTCCTCGAAATGTTGCCGACCCCTGATCTAGAGCATCTTAGTTAATAGTAATTTTTATCTGAACTTCACAGCTTTAAAATTGAAGGTGCTAGGTACAGGTTTTTGATAATTTCCTGTTTAATGCCCATTTGATCAACAACAGTATTCCAAAAGTCCAGAAATTAATATTACATCTGTTTGTTTTTGGAATATTTACAATAATACCTCAACATTATGGGAAGTACCACAAGAAACAGTTAGTTTTTTCCAAGCTTAAATGATGGAATAGGTAACTGGTAATACTCTTTTGACTGTATAAATAATTTATTTTACATTAATGTGAGGATTCAGGAGTATATAAAAGACGATAGATATATATCCAACTGTTTGCATATAGTAAAACATAGTAGATACATATACAACAGTATATATAAAGCAACGTTTGTAGCAACCAATTTATGTTAGCCTAAAACATTTTATATATTGTGGCTAATACCCCGGCTCCGGTATTCGTAGTCTTGCGTATAGGACGTTACATAAATCGTATAGTTGACTGCCGAAATTCTTAATATTCTCGCACCAAATTGCATAGTGGAAGGGCAAATTTATAGTTAAACAAAAATAACGCTAATAGCAGTCTGCAATATACAGGGTGCTGACTTTGAATACGCTTCATAGGGAAAATACATGCATTTGTAGAATATGTAATTTCCTGCTTCCCAAATCAAAAAACATGTACGAAACACGATGTACAAGGAAAGGGTGCAAACTTTACAGAGATAACATATACATTTTTA
Source organism: Limonius californicus (assembly GCA_014611495.1). Classification (NCBI taxonomy): domain Eukaryota; kingdom Metazoa; phylum Arthropoda; class Insecta; order Coleoptera; family Elateridae; genus Limonius; species Limonius californicus. The sequence goes on from JABXWE010009915.1 coordinate 9,141, forward strand.
ATTTGATAATACTAAATCAGAGGATACATTCCAATATTTACGCTGTTGTAATACAATTTAAGAATACGAAAAGTTGTTCCTTTTATATTAGTTTTGGCGAGAGTTTGAATATAGTGCTTATAGAGACTTTAACCAGTCATCTTTTTGATGGCCTGTGTGTATTATTATAATACAGTCACTTTAGTAATTTTGTTTTATACATACACATACATGTATGGAATCACAAGTAGATACCCTGGGAGCACAATACGGCGATCAATGTTTTTCTAAAATTAATGCCCCAAATTAGCAAGACAGACGGGTAAAAGTTCGTTAAATTACTCAAAATTTAAAAATTTGTTTTGGATGTGTTGAAGACATTATAAAAAACAAGCTGAGTTATTCTAAGGTGAGTGCCAGATAGATCCCGCGCTTGTTGATCAAAGAACACAAGTTAAATCGTTTGCAAATCACTTCTTTATTATTGCAGTAATATGAGAGAAAATGAGATGAATTTTTGGACATAAACTCAAACCTGGGTAGATTATTTTACTCCTAAGTAAAAACGTTCACACGCAGTGGGATCAAAACACATCTCTAAAGCCAAAGAAAGCAAAAACTGTGTTGTAAGCTGTTAAAGTGATGGCAACATTTTTTGGGGGATTCTTAAGGGGTGCTTTTTGTTGATTTTCTTACAGAACGTCCCAGAAATAATGCAGACTATTATTCGACACTTTTACGAGATAGCGTTAAGTAGGCGATCAGGATGAAATGAAAGAAAAGACAAAGTTCTTTACTTTCTCCAAACAATGCTCGCCCTCATACCGCTGCAAGAACAATGGAAACCATAAACAAACTGCAGTGGGACATTCTTCCGCATACAACATACAGTCTTGATCTTGCTTCCTCTGATTTTTATTTGTTTGGCCCATTAAGAGAATTTTTAGCAGGGAGAAGATTTCAGTCAAATTTCGATGATATCGAAACTGTTCAAGAATGGCTACGCATGTAACACAAAAACTGCTTCCGGGAAGGTATTAGAAAGCTTCCAAATCAGTGGTCCAAGTGGGTCGCTAGACAGAAGTTCTTTATTATTATTTATTATGAAGCTTTCACAGGCCTTGTAGGCCTATCGCTTTGGTGTGAAGCAAGACTAAGCTAGTAACAGGGCCCGACTCTGCGGGTTGCCATGTTGGTGCGAAACCGGGCTTGACTTGCCTAGTGTGTGGTGTATTTCTTTTGTTGTGTAAATGATCTTGTTTCTCCTCTAGTGCGATGGTAACACGCGGAGTGCCAATAATTTTATCCCCAATGACAAATGGAGATCGGGACCCAATACCAATCACCAAGGGAATTAGAAAAATATCCGACCCCGGAGTGATTCGATCCGGGAAGCGTTTGGACTATTATATCCAATGCTTGGCTCTCTTACCACTGAGCCACCCCAATCCTATAGGCAGAGGCACTACGTCTCAAAATAATATAGTTATCATCGTTGTAGTATTGTAATGTATTTTTTTTTATAAATACATTCCCGTTTACATTCGAACACTATCTAAGATTCTTCACTCTAAAAGATCTCCCTTGGATACCATCACTCTTTTACTGTTTTACAGCGTAGACATTTATTTATTATTGTAATTTATAATATTGTACAATATATCTTATACTATATAATTAAGAAACTTGTAATAACTTTAAGGTTGGCATTTTGTCGCCAATTTAACCAAACAGTCTAACTATTATTGTTAACGGTTGTTAAGCAGATATATGTCCATTCAGTTTCAAGTGAAAGTATATTAAATAGAATTCACACTCCGTTCTAATTTAATTTTCTTTGGCAAATTAGTGCAACAAATTCATTGAAAGCAGTTGCCTAATGTAACAATTGAATAAACTTTATCTGTTGTAGTTAACAAAAGAAAAACTAGGTAAAAGTAACTAGGTTCAGGTAAGTATGAAAAAAAATCATCATTCTAACCTCACTTTTTTACTTTCCACCAAACCGCCTGTCTGAGTTTGTAAATGTCGTAAACTAGACTGTAGATAAACTATTTAAGCACATAACCTCAAAAAGTTGTTATACGAGCTAAATGTATTTACAACTTTAGTTCTGATTCAACTTAAATGGTGGAGTTTTATTTGAGTATTACTTTATAGTTTTATAATTGTTTTTAAATTCGCGAAGAATGCCACGTCATTATAAGATTATAAAATATCACAATAGATAAATGGAATATTAATTTACTTTATCAAATAACACTTAATTAACTTATACAATTCTCCAATTGTCCTGCTATTATTGTGATGAATCATGATGTTGGAAATATTTCAAAAACTGTAAAAATAATTTGAAATGATGTTTTAATGCTTATTCAATAATCGTAATAAAGCACTAAAATATATTGGTTAATCACGGCAGGACCGATTGTAAGTGTACTAAGTGCACACATAAAAGAGAGATAGCGAACTTTTACGATGGAATAAATTCGGCGTTTTTATGTTCCTGCTTCCTGCGATAACGCAGTTTAAAATATCAAATATCTTTGATTATAATCGTGATTCATTTTGCATTAAAATATTTTATTGCACTCGGGAGTACTTAGCCACGTTGCACTCATTGCAACCGCGGGGTATTAAGTTTATATTACCAGATAATGCGATTTTATGCAAGAGCGCATTTTCGAAACTTTAATGGAAATTCTTCAAAAGCGCATACAATTCCTAAAATGCTATTCCTACACAAAACACCATCGTTGTTTCTGATTTACGTATAACCATACAGTTTGCTTTCATAAACTAGGCGTTATTTTATCACTTCAAAACTTCGCTAGAAGCTTCATTCTTAAATGAAACGGAGTAAGGTGGCGTTGGTGTTAAGTAGTAGCAACAAGAGCAAGTTTTGAATTGATGAACATGTATTGAGTAATCCGCATTCAAAAGTTTTTCCTGATTTAAATCTTGTAAGTCGATTGTCTGATAATCGTAGAATATTAATATTGGAGCTCCTTAGAGGAAGAAGACATCCACATATTGTGTATTTGGTGACGGGCCAATCTCAGTATTCTATAGCTTCATTCAGATGTGACAAGTTTTAAGGCAAGCTAAATATTCTTATAAAAATGGTTATTTAGTTCTTGTTCTGTGATATTAGATTAGGGTCATTATATAAATAAAAATGTATTGGTGATGTTTATCAAACATAGCAACAATGTCTTTGAAGGAGAACGGATAAGTGTGGAGGTCTACTTGAGCTTTTTCTCCCGTCCTGTATTTAGTCACGGACCAACCTCAAACCTGTGCACATTTATTTAAGTCAAGTCATCGTTCATTTTTAAGACTAATTTAAAAGTTCAGATTATCAATGCCCTTACGCTTCTTCCACCTATTACATTATTACTATTATACAGGGTCCGGCAGTGAAACGGGATGATTTCAACATTTAATTATTTCTTACAGAATGAATTTTTTATTAATTTATCATGTATAAATATAAAGTACAAGAATAGCCATTTGGCGTACAATACAAAAAAAGCTATTTACTAAACAGTATGCTCGCCAAATATCCCCCATTGAAATGTATGCATTCATGGAGTCGGACCTGGAAGTTTTGCACGACCTCACGCAGCATACTGGCGGTTATTGCTTCAATCTCGTCCCGAATGTGTTGTTTGAGGGCTTGAATAGTTCTGGGTGGATCGGCCTCAAACACTTTTGTTTTTAGGGACCCCCATAAAAAAAAGTCACAAGCCGTTAAATCGGGAGAGCGAGGGGGCCAAGTGAATCCCCGTTTCGAGAAATGACGCGGCCCGGGAACAAAGCATTCATTGAAATTCTTGCAGTGTGGCTGGTTGTTCGGTATATTGAAATGACGTCGGAAAACGCGATACGTTTGAATGAAACTCTCGTTATTCTGATAATAAGCTTTAACTGCGAAACCGTGGTGATCGCCCGTCCAACGATTGATTGTAAATTAAATGGTAGGCCGTGCCGATGGTTTTCACTGCCGGACCCTGTATATGTTCGAGTTATTCTACTGTAAATTGCTGCATGGGTACATAGAGCTTGCTAGGTTAGTTCAAGACTATCTCCAAAATGTAACAGCATGTGCTTGAACATTTGATAATGAAGGGTAAATATATTAGCGTTGATCTTGGGGTACGATGAGACTAAGACCACCAAGAAATTTACTTTGGGATTTTTGAAAATACCCATTAGAAGCTCATGTAGATGTAGTCTTTGCCAGTTGATGGTAGTCAAATGTATATTTCATCTTCTTGTAATATGACAGCTACTCTCTACTACAGGGCTTTTAATGGTGGACTAACCTCAGTTTTGTATATCCATATTTAAGTGTGCAATTTTGGACGGAATCCACTTGGAGGTCTGGATTGCTAAAGGGTTCATTCTTCTGTCTCTCATTATATATCCCTACAGGAATGTAAATTGAGTTGTTCTACTGAAAATGACTGCGTAAGTGTGTGAAAGTTTTTATACATTAATTTAAGTTATAATTCAACGTAAACCAATGCCAAATTTTAAAATCTGCGGTGTGGGTGAAAGGGACCCGAGTAAGCTGCTTTTTGTTGCTGATGTAAAGGCATTGTGTAAGACTAGGAAAGTACGGAAAAAATTAAAACCGAAAGTGTAGGCCACCGAAATCTGTAGTTTTGTAAGTCAACAGATTATGATCAGATGTGCTACTTCATCTTCTTGGAAGAGGACAATAGCTGTGCCACAGTGCGTTTAATGACGGACCAACCTCAATTCTGTATACATTCACATAAATATAAACTTGTAAGTGTAACAAGCACTTCTTGTCACTGATATTAAGGCATGGCAACAGACTAGGGCTATTATTGAATACAGTTTTGAATATATGAAAAAGGGAATTTAGATTCCATCACAAGTTTTGTGGGTATCGTCCATTTAAATCGATTAATAGTGTACACTAAGTAGTAGGACGCAACTTCCTTAAACCGTATTTATGGCGGACCAACTTCAAATCTGTATGCCATCATTTACGTGTGATTTTCATACAATTGATTTGTTCTATTGCAGATGATCGACATCGCACCTTCGATGTGTATTTTATGGTGGACCAACCTCACTTTTGTACATTTTTATTTAAGTTACTTTTCTAACTTAAATTAAGTCTCGATTACTAAAAACCGCGTTCGTTTATTACGTACTACATTTTAAATAATGCTGCATCTGCGCGACATTCTTCAAGTATCTCTGTTTCTTTCTACTAAACGTGTCAGCCGACAGAATACGTCACACGTACACTGTTGGTGTTGTTTCATTCGCAGATGTCACTACGGCATACGTCTTTATCGGAAATATGAATCTGCAAGCGACTAACAAAGACAGAAATGCGTTCAGTTTGTGCTGTGAAAATAAAGCGCTAATCCGAAACTGAAAAATGCTGATCGTAAGAACTATATGTAGTAAATAGTGATCAACCTCAACTGTCTATACTTTCATTTAATTGTGAATGTTTCAACCCAGATCGATTTTTTGCCGACGTTTAGATTTATTCTTTTGTTGCTCTTTCACATTGTTCGTCAGCATATTTATATGTATTGACTCTACCGAGAACGTTGGCATTATATATCCGACGAAGTAACTTTACGTTAATACATTTTCGTTTAATTGTTGAGCCCAGAACAATTTTCCGTCGAAGCCGATATCGATAATTTACTTCATTCCTCTCTTTCCTGCTTTTCTGGGTATTTCAATTCATTTGTTCTATTAGTACGAATTTAAATGAAAGTGTTTACAACCTCAATTGTAAACACTTTCATTTAAATTCGGAATCTTCCAATCCCAAACGATTGTTTGCAGAATTCTAGATTGTTAAAAGTGTCAGTTTTATCTACCTCTCTACATTATTTTCTGTGTATCCCAATTGATCTGTTGAAGATGGTAGACATGATAGTCCTGTCCTTTCCACCACCATTTCATGGTGGACCAACCTCAGTTTTGTAAAGTTTCATTTATTTGTGTTTTTTAATATCCAAATGTATATTTTTACTTTCCCATACCTTATAGGTATAGGGTACGTATTGAATTCATGAAAATTTTCGAAATCGAGATTTTAACGGAAATATCCGTTTTGGGTCTCTAGGAACCCAAAAAAGTGGTTTTTAAAAAATGTCTGTCTGTGGGTGGGTACGTATGTACGTACCTATGTACGTACGTATGTGACGCTCCTACAGCCGAAAGTATTGCTCCGATTTTGATGCGCTTTGGAATGCGGGGGTGTATCGAAAATTCATCGAAAAAATAAGCTTTTCAAAAAAATCCGAAACCGGAAGCGGAAGTTACGCATGTTTTTTGGTATCACTTTTTTCGTGATTACAATTTTGAAACTTTTATCGCGGATAACGATAGAGGGTCATAAGACAAATCTGTTAGTTTTTTGCCGAACTCGCTAGCTTTAAAATGAAGGGCGCTATGATTTTTTAAAAATTTTGAGTTTAACGCCCAATTACTCGAAAACGGATGAATCGATTCAAATGATTTTTATTTTCTGAATAGTATATGAAGGGTAAAATGAGGTGATATAAAAAGTTTTTTGAAAAATTATAAGGGGCCTAAATTACGAATTTTCAAAATTTTGGAAATTTTCAAAAAATTATTTCTCAAAAACTGCTCCAAGGAATTTTTTTAAACTTCATATGTCGACAGACCTCGCAAGGGGCTATCGATATGTTTTTTTGAAGAACTCCGTAATTTTCCTGTGGCGCCCTCTACGAAGCTTGGAAGTTTGAAACTTCAAACTCCTTTAATTAATAAACGAAAAAAGATAGGAAGCTGGGGTTTTCACTGAATCGCTCAGTACGTAATGGAGCATATGAATATGCAAAGAAATATTACACTCGTGGATATATGTAAGCGCCCCGGCCCCCTCCCCCTCTTTTTTAGAAAAATATTTTTTTTATTCTAACGGTTGTTATTTGTTTGCGTCAAAGAATCTTTTTCCGCGAAAATAAAAAAAATCGATTTTTTATGCCTTACAAAATATAATTTCCAGGGACTTAGAAAATTTTACCTCGGTAGCAACAGCGATCGGTACTAGTTAGACCGCGCGACGTATATAGTAGAGAATGAAGTATGCCTGGTTGCATATTAAAAGGAAATTAAGGGGCACCGCAGATATTTGGCGGGACTTCTTACAAGCCTTGTAAGTCTATTCGTTACAAGGCAAGGTTTTAGGATAGCGCTTGAACAACCGTTTTGAGGAAAATAACTCTACTGTTGAATAAAGATGATATGAACAGTTTCCAGTATGGGAAAGTCCAGGGAGGCAGTCGCGTCCACTTATTTACTCTTGCTACGGTTGTAATGGTGGATCAACCTCAATTGTAAACACTTTCATTTAAATTCGAATTCTTCCAATCCCAAACGATTGTGTGCAGAATTCTAGATTGTTAAAGGTGTCTTATCGCCCCCTTTACATTATTTTTCTGTGTATTTCCATTGATCTGTTGAAGATGGTAGACATGACATTCCTGTCCTTACCACCACTATGGTGGACCAACCTTAGTTCTGTACGGTTTCATTTAAGTGTGCTCTTTTTAATATATAAATATATTTTTTCTCTTGTTGTGTTTTTAATGGCGGACCAACCTCAATTGTATACTCTTTCATTTAAATTCAAATTCTTTGAGTTGTATTTCGCTCTTTACATTATTTTCCGGGGTAGGTATTTCAATTAATTCGTTCTTCGTTCGTACTGGACCAACCTCAGGTCTGTACGTTTTCATTTACATGTGAGATTTTTAATGTCCAAATAGATTGTTTTTTCGAAGCATTGATTGCTGATTAGGTACATTCTTCTTTTATTCCCTGCTGATTATTCTTTTTAGGTATATACATTTCCTTGTTTTAGTGAAGATGGTTGCTTAGGAGTATAAAATTTCCTTCGATATTGTTTAAGTTATCTGTAACGTAGGTCAGTGTTTAATATTGTCTTAAAAACTGCGGCGACAATAATGGACCTTTTATTGCCTGGACGCCAACGTAAAAAAATGATAACAGGGGTAAAAATGTATGAAAAGGAATTGTTCCTAAACAATTTATTCCTTTCAGCAGTTGCTACATATTAAAGATTTTAATTGTGATTGTTGTTAGTTAATACACGATAAAACCATAAAGTTTATAGCCTTTATATGGCGGACCTGGCGCATTGTTGAGCGTTTTTTAAACATTTCTTTCTTTGCAATATTAATTTAGATGCTTATCGTCAAAGTATTAATTCATCATGATTTTATTCGTGTTATCTTGAACTTTACGACCGAAGTAGGTGGAAATGGGTCCGCCTCTCTAAAATTACTTATTGTGATATTGATTAGATATGATTCTGTTTTACATTTTTGTTGTACACACTGCGTATTATTTCGGTTAAGTAGGCCGCCTGCATGCCTAACATGAAAATATCAATTTCAGTGCCGGAACTCAAAACTTTAGTTCAAAACTTGGCAGTAGGATTTTTTATCTGCATTCATTTCACTTGTTTTGTGCATTACAATCACTCTACACGGCTTTGAATGAGAATGGGACTGCGCTTTGTCCACTGGAACCATTTTGCCAGTAACTATCATTAGATGAAATTGGTGTGAAAAATTGAATTTTTCTTTTTTTTTTGTAATACAGTATATTAAACAGAGCAATTTACAAATAACCATGGAAATTAAAAAATCCTCAATTATAAATTATAACATTAATATAAGAAATAACATTGAGCCATAAGAAAAAAAAAAGAAACGAAGAAGGTCAGCAAGCTGATCATGAATAAAGCAAGGAATAAAAACAGGATTGTAGTGCGATGACGCCATTATTATTGCGGCCAGATTTCATCAGTCATTATTTTGTTAGATGGAACTAATCCATTTTGGGAGTGGCTATTGGAAGTGCTAAGCAATCTATTCTCAAGTTTTGTATTTGAACTGATGGCAAAAAGGATTTGTTTGTAGGATACCCAATAGCCGTGGAAAAGTTGTAGATATTAAAATTGTGCATATATTATTTTTTTGAAATCAAGACGAGGCCAATAACATGACAGATACGAATAAATGAAGTTTTGATATCAATGTATTTAGAATTTGGCGCTAAAATATGCAAATATGTGCTGATTGTTTCGATCAGGTACAAAGATGATAAGCAAATATATTAAAACTATAAATTCCCGCAGTATAAAATAAAAAAGTTAAAGTGAAATAGTTATTCTGATAAGCCACCACTGATTTTAAACTTTGACACCTAGTTAAAGCAATAGAACTGTATAGAGAGTGGCTAAAATTGTAATTAAAAATAGTTTTGAATTGTACATTTTTTCTCTAGAAAATAACTAGAATTGCAATTAAGTTCATCTATATTCTGGTTACTTGCTGAGGCAATTATAAGGTTATACTGGTGTTTGTTGTTTGAAAACAGATATATATCAAATGTTTTCAAATTTTGAATTCTGAGGCATAATATAAAACAAAAAAGTTAGGTTACATTGTCAGACTAGTGACATGATTTGAAAAAACCGAGTGCGGCTGAAGTCGTTTTGAGTTCGATTCTTAGGAACTACCATAATATCTAGGTAGTTTTTTCAAAGGAAATTTAGGTCTTTAGGTCGACTCAGTAGTAGCTGTACGTGCTACTATTCCCAAAGAGCGACTATTATTAAATGATATTATATATTATGATACATAATAAATAAATTGTGGGAGTGGTACTTGTTGCTCATGGAGACACAGTAGGATTCAAAAACAACATTGATATAAATTAGCTATGATTGGGCTGACAGTGCAGTTTAAGGTTGAATTGTGCATGATGCTAGTTTAGTACATTGTTCCACAATAGGATAAAGAAAGTAACATTTGTATACATTGTTGGGTTACCAAAATCTCTTAAAGTCAATAGTGGTGATATAACGCTAGACCTTAACTCGGTTCTAGTATAAGTTGGTATTGTTTATCGTTCTTATGGGTCGAGGATTCCTTTAACTAATTGGGTGTTAATGATACGTTTTTTGACTTAGGAAGATCCTAAATAGACCTGGGGCCTTTCGAACCATCACATTTTTTGTTCTTTGCGTAGGCTATTTGCCGGAATGCTGGAAAGGCGAATTGCAGCCAGTGTAAAAGCCAATGCGTATTGTATACCACAAAGTATATTTGTTGAAAAGTCTTGGTATTGTTCTGATTTTAAGAAAATTAATACATCTTCATAATGGGGTTGTGTATATTATATTCTTATTCTATGAATGGTAGTTTGTAATAAGGTGATAAACTTCCCAAAATGCTATTCACATAAAGCGTGAACCAAAAAAGCGTATCCCTGCATCAAGTGTGTAATCTACACATAAATTGAAGACGAAAAGTCAAATAAAATTTTTCGTTAAAATATATGGCTACAAAGTTACAGGCCCTCAAAGTTGAATTTTGAAAATCGTTTTTCACAAATAACTCGAAAATTTTTAGGAATTTCAAAATACTCTTCCCAATGTAAAATATTTCTTTTTTGACGAGGATTTTTCTGCTTTGATTGGATTTTCCATAAATGAACTGGAAGTATTAGTTTTCACGTTGTTCCCTTAGACTTTCTATCCCAACTTTTTTCTGTGTGATTTTTCACATATTTTTTTGGGTCCGCCATTTAATATTCTTCAAATTTGGTCCTCTTGTTTGAAGTTGATAAGGTGAAGGGTTTACGAGTTATTTTAAATTTTATCAATAACGGTCATTTAAATACTATCAAACTAAAATTTGGTAAGTAGGCCGTGGACACCGAATAAACACATCATAGTATCTAGCGGTTTGTTCTGGAGTTTATTAAATTAAACAAAGTATTAATTAACAAATAAATTAGTTGATTAAATGTTCGAACTGTACACCGTCGACGTCTATGCATTTACGAATTTTAGTGCGATAGTATTTAATTGACCGTGATTGATAAAATTTCAAATAACTCGTATACCGTTCACTTTATCAACTTCAAACAAGAGGACCAAATTTGAAGAATATTGAATGGTGGATCCAAAAAACACGTGAAAAATTACACAGAAAAACGTTGGAATAGAAAGTCTAAGGGAACAATGTGAAAACTAATACTTCCAGTCCATTCATGGAAAATCCAACCAAACCAGAAAAATCCTCGTAAAAAAAGAAATATTTTTCATCGGGAAGAGTATTTTGAAATTCCTAAAGGTTTTCGAGTTATTTGCGAAAAACGATTTTCAAAACTCAACTTTGAGGGCCCCTAACTTTGTAGCCTTACGTTTTAGAGAAAAAATTTATTTGACTTTTCTTCCTCAGTTTATGTGTAGATTACACACTTGAATCAGGGGTGGGATTTTTTGGTTCACGTTGTATATTGTAAACGGACTAATTTTACCGTATTTTAGCACTACTTTTGGCATTTTATAATTATTAGTTATTATAATTTTCTTTGTAATTTTTTCACATTATTTTAACGTTGGATATATTGTATACTAATAAAACAAAAAAATTAATAGAAAACGTTAACTTTACTTCATTTTGGGCCACTTTAATATCCACTTAAGTTTTTGAAAACGTTTTTAAATTTCATCGCAGCAATGGCATTGCAGAGCGGTGGTTGTAACGTCTTTCTATAAAGTATTAACTTTTACTAGCTACCATATTATAGTTGTCCATTACGTACAAATACATACCAATATATATATATATATATATAAAAGGTAGGCAATGGACTCTCAAAGGTAAGGCTTCTAGTAGCAGAAAGTTTGATGGCATTAAAAAAGTTGAGGTACGTGGAAAGGATACGGAATTTGTACAGAGCTAGGAAGTAGTAGATATCGAAATTAGAAATGTATAAGTTTAGAATTGTGAAGTCTTTTCTAAAATGTAAAAATAAAGATTGGTTTGATGCTAATAAAACTAAGCGTGAGCTATCGGCATAGTATCCGTCATTGCAAAATTATAAATACATACCGAGCTTTGAATATAGGATATGCAAAATTAAAAGTAAAAGACCTACAGTGTGGATTGCAACTCCCCAATATAGAAAAGTTTGCAACTCCCCAATATAGAAAAGTTACATTCAGGTGTGAGAGAACCAGCGATAAAATTGTTTCAGAATTTGATTTCTTACTGGCAATATATAAATTTATACACGGTGTTTGAAAGTGGAAGAAAGAAATTGTGGACAAATAGCCCCAACGTATTAAACAACAGAAAGGCTAGTTTAAACTGCAGTAGTGACTAAATAAATATGTATGTACTATTCAATAGCTGGAAATAAAAATACAAGTGGGCATGATTTCAAAACATCTCGAAGATGTTTTCATTCTGGGTTGAGTTCGAAACCTAAACATTACTATGCAGATTTATGTAAATCTTGTCTGCAACCCACCACACACAATTTTCCAATCCGGCTTGCAACCGTGGGATCTTAATGCTAAAAACCTTCTCTGGAATTTTTCGGATTCGACGTTAAACTGTAGGTCTCCCATGTTGCTACCTCAGCACTGAGGAGAAGCTCGTGGCAGAGAAGAGGCCGATGCCCAGCAGTGGGACGAAAAGGCTGTCAATAAATGAATTTTTAGATGTAGGTTTGTTAGAAACAAATGTATATAAATAATTTTTGGTATACATCTTCTTCTGAGTCGTTTCCTTCATTACTGAAGATTTGTGATCTCATGAGCATTCTCTTGTGATGTTTCTCCAAGCGTTTCTGTCTTGTGCTTTTTCGATGGCTCCTTTGATTGAGTTATTTGTATTTGGTATACATAAACACCCAGAAAAGATTTTATTGTTCGTCAACCGTTAGAAAAAGGTAAGGTATTTCAAATAACTATTACTTAAAAATGTCTAAAATGATATAAAGTTAAAAATGTATTTGGAATTATTTTGTTTCATTTCTAGGAGAATATTGATATAAATTAAATTGTTTCATTTCTAGGAGAATATTGATATACGATATAGCTTATATTTAAGATATGTCAATGACTGAAAACTGCTTCATAGCTTAGTTTATGGATAATGACAAAATATTATCATCAGACTTATTTAGATATAACTATTTTGTTTCCCAGTGGCGAGACTACCTGCATAAACGATCGACAGCTTGCCTTGAGCGTAACGAGCTAAGTAGTTTTAAACGACCATTTAAAATTGAACATCCCTTCATCGAAACAGTAGTTTCGCCACTAGCTGGTCAAAGATCTATAGATCCCGGATAATTTTACGCAAGTAATTGTATGTATGTTATTGGAAATGCAAATGCAAAATATCTGCCCAATATGTCAAACTAAATATAGATATGTATGTAGATCCAAATAAAAAATGATTTAACATACTTTAAAATTTTTGCAAATATGGAAGCAATACATTTTTTGCTTTATACAAAAGATCTAAGATATTTTTAATTAAAACAAAACCTTTTCGGCATTTTGAAATCATAATAATTTGCTGAAAAATAACATATTAGGCGATCAGTACAAAATAATCAAGAAAATTGGTGCCATTAACTGCATAATATCTTTAAAATAATATTAATTTCGTTAATGTGGTGAAAACTGAAGAACTTTTCGGTTTCTTCTTACGTTCTCAACTGAAGATAGAACTGCTTCCTACTCAAGCGCACTAAAGCCCACTCACACATGTAGCACGTAGTACCGTAAGTTTTCCACTAAACGAGATAGCAATAATTGCTGAGCAAATATTTTTATTGTTCCACTGGCGCCTTATCAGGTCGAAGATCAAGCGTTATCCCATATGAAGCTAGTGATGTGAAAAGGCGGGAAATGGTTTGAAAGTCGTGCTCCATGGGCGGAGATGTTACTTCATGAGGCCGGCTTGAACGTGCGTCTTGTTAACTATTTGATTTATTACGAAATTTATACTCGGTACTCTGCAGGAGTTATCAGATTATTGCGTTTATCGTGTACCAACCGATACGGGTTTTTTTTATATTCATGGTGGACCCGGTTTTTGGATTCTGTGCACCGCTAGATTGTGGGAGGAACCGTTCCTTCTAACACCTTATTAGAGATAAAATTAATTAACAACTTCTTGTTATTAAGAGCCGAAATGAGCTCAAATTGGGGGTTTCTTCACTGCGCCAAGTTAAAATACAGTGTGAAAAGGTAATCTGTTTAATATATCAAAATATAGTTCAACTTGGTAATAGCGAGACTTTTGGGAGCCTCATTATTTGCTCGTTATATATTTTAAACCTGATAATACCCAAGAAAATATATACAGTATTAAAAGCTTCCAATATCATGTTTGATTATTTAATTAATTAATTAATATTATTTTCTACGTTCAAAAAATTATGAAATTGTAGTTCTTTTGCATAATCAATCGATAAGCGATGGTGGTTTAAATATTAAATCCTTAAGATTGAGTCTTTAAACATTTTATAGACATAAATATTTTCCCATCAGTAGTTAAGGATTATTGAATTGAGGTTCTAATTTGCAATAGAATGCAGTTACACTCAAAAACTTATAGCAAGGAAAACCTCTGACAATGCCTACAACACGTTTCAATTAAAAAATAATAAAAATAAAGCACACTTAAACGGAATGCATAATACCCGTAAGTGGCTTATAATAATAATTAATTAATTAATATAATTCAGCAATTTAATAAAATTTGAAAATTGTGCTGGTTCATTGCATGCAAATAAGTACATACGAATATAAGGTTGGGCGCTCAAAGGTAAGGCTTGTTTTAGCACGGAGTTTGGTGGCAAGGAAAAAGTTGAGGCGGGTGGAAGGGGTATGGCATTACTACGAGATACCGTGTGGAAGATTTATTTGTCCCTAATAGCCATGAGCCGTTAAGTTTTAGATATATCTGTTGAACTGAGGTTATAATTTCTGATGTTACAGTCAAAAGCTTGAATAAAAATTACAACCGACAACAATACCATCATCCAGTTTTAATGTAAAAAATAATAATAATTAATCATACCCAAAGGAGACGCACAGTAACCGTAGAGGGACTTGTAGTAATAATTAATTAATTAATATAAATCAAAAATTACAATTTTATGAAATTTGCAGTTTAGTCACATAGTATGGGGCATATTTGAAATTACAAAATTTTAAAAAATATCTAAGTTTTTTAAACTTGCTTCTACTGTCAGTGGTGTTTGCCATATTATGACGGCATCAAAAGTTTTCGATATTATTTAAATATTTTTTTGATTTGTCCTGTTCATGTGTACAGGCGCAATATTTTGAGATAAATTTAGAAAATTGTTTTTTCTAGATACACCACGTTTTTAGTTGCCAAATAATCTTATTTGGGCATCAAAACAGCCAATGTACGTCAGAAGTAATCATGATGTAATTCGGTTAGTACATGACAGATACCATTTGTAGTTAAACGATGCTTCACATTGTTAGTGATATGTAATATAGTATAGAGTTGACGTGAAAAATATGGATGGATTCGCCACCCTAAGTATAGTGATATTTTATGTTCGTAGTCGTTAACAACCATTTCTTGGTTCACTGCTGGCCACCTTCTGTGCCACGTGCTTCTCCTCAGTACTATTAGAAACACATGTTTGTAGAAACTAATAAAAATAACGTCTCTACTACTGTAGGGTTTTTTTTTGGGAACGACTTCATTTGACAGTGGAAAAATATACAACGTGTTCTATTAAAAACTGCAATTTCTCATCTTAGTCAAAAAAAATGTCATAAACTGAATAAATGACAAACTTTTGTATGAAGCAAGTACAGATATCTCAATAATGGTAAGAAATACAGGAGAAAATTTGTTGGGCATGTCGAAAATTATAGCAATCAATATTACGATTTTAGCAATTTTCCTTAAATTTCAGTATTGGAAGGAAAAACTATAATATTCATGTATTTTGATAGGCTCTTTGTTTATTATTAGGGATAACGCAAACCGTAGTTACCATTATTGAGGCACTTTTGATGGAGATTTTAGTTCTCGAATTGAGTTTTGTGAAGCTTGTTATGGTTTCAAGATACTGATACACAATGTGACGTACAGATTGTCCGATGTATTTTCCTAAATATTCTATTAAGTGAAAGATTGTTACTTCATAATAGTGTATGAATAGACAATGAAAACAAAAAAAAAATAAGTTGGATGTTTCTGTTCCATTTTATGTAATTTGCTATTGAATTTACGGTATCTTCTTTAATTTTAGAGATGTCGTCCACTTAAGGTTTTCTTAATTTGTCTTTCTGTTATATATAGCATATTTCGAAAGTTTAGTGCCAAAATAATGCAATTATTTCCAGTAATTCGTAATTATGAAGGTTGGAGAAGTTATTATTAATTCTCAGTGTAAAATCGTCTCTCTACAATGGACACTCTCTAAAATTGGACACTAAAATTAAACAGTTGATGTCGCTTTTACTATATTTTCGATATTCTATAAGAGATACCGTACTAACTACCGCTTCTGCAAATCCATTTGAAGTAATTTTAACATTATGGGAAATTTACGCCGGCGACCCAGTCGCTTGGAATAATTGGATACCTGCGTTCGAATGTACAAGAGCTAATAATGCGATTTTCTAATGCGTGATGCCCACCACATCACTACGTGTTACGCGACAACCAGATGTGAGAGCAAGGGTAAGGCAGCTCTGACCTTACCGCCTTTTAGGTTAAACTCCTTCATGGCTAGGGTGACCAGACTTCCCGATTTTTCGGGATTTGCATTTGGTTTTTGTTCAATATCCCAATGCCCTAAAACAAATGACTATTTTTGTTAATTAAGAATTGCAAAAGATGTGGTAGATATCGAAGCATCTGCTTCACTTGACGATAAGGTGGACACTAAAAACACTAACTTATACAGGGCTAACACAACTAAAGCGTTGTTAGTTACAGAAGCAGTTGACAATGAGGAAGATGACACCAATGAAATTTTGCTTATTCCTAATGATGAAATAACAACGTTTTCAGAAGTCTTACTGCAAACCTGTCGATTTCAACGTAATACATCAAAAAGGAGAAAATAATATTGCCTTGCGACAAATTTCTGACTAAACAATCCATTACGAATTATAAATGTTGCAACATAAATCTATGAAACATAAAATATATATAATTTCTTTAAATATATTACTAGACGGTGGTGGTTTGTTACAATTATCAAAATACGTAGAAAATAAAATAATAATTCAATTAAACTATTTTGATATTGATTATTTCCATAGCGAACACTCTCCTGTAACACAAATAGTAGCCAGTCCTATTAGTGTCCTTTAATAATAATAATAATAATTTAGGATGTTAGAATGTTTTCTCGCCATACTGGAGTGTAAATGTTTATGTAATTTTCTAGTCTATTCTTGTGACCGATTGGTTTCCATGGTCACTGCTCTAATTCTTCCAGTCATAAAAATGTCACCTTGTCCCGGAAATAATAGGTCAGTTTTATGGGCTGCTACCCTGTATATGTATATTACAGAATTAAAATTGCAAACCATTTAATTAGACTCTACATATCTGACAAATAAATCATTTTTAATGGCGTTTCTATTGTTTATTTAAATTAAAAAGAAGTTATATGTGGCAAAAATTAATAATTACTTATTCCATCCTTCGCAGACACCGCGCCATCAGAAATTAATAAAGATGAAGCTATAAATTCAGGTGACAAAGAGCAGTTGTTTGAAACAAACTCAAGATTTATAGCAGGAATAATTAAGAGCCAATAAAAAATTAATTTGGTTCTATTAGTGGCCATTTTAAATTTGGAAGTTTTGGTTGACATGAGAAACGAGTCGTATCGTTTGGGGTGAACTTCTCTTCATAAATAGCGGGGGCAAAGGCACTTCTTTACAACTTCGTAAATCGGCCGAAAAGATATACGATATCATATCTGCATTCTGCAAGGCCCAACCCTTCGACATGCGGACATTATATAAATACACGATGATATATATCCGATATCTCGCGTGGGAGGTTGCCAAGTCTATCGAACGTGAGATACATACCGATAAAAATGTAAAAAATACGCATAAAACGCCAAGATTTATTTGCGATATGGTGGAGGCCTTGCCTTTGTATAAGGCTCTGATAGTTCGTTGGGAAAATGCAGACCGCTATGCCGTTTAGTCCAATTACAATACGCTATATTTAAATTTAGATAATTGGCAAAACCGTTCCAGATTTGCCATCTAATTACACCAGGCAGCATAATTAAGGAATAGAATCCGAAAATCGCTAGGGGAATGGCGTGGGAATCTTAATTTTCTGGAAAGAAGCTACAGGTGATGGTTTAATTAGTTGGTATTTTTAACAGAAAAGTTGCTGCAAGAAAGTCAATTTAATTGGAACATGTTTTTGTGCTAGTCACTCCTGAGTTGAATGAAAATAATAGAACGTCGGAAAATTAGCTACAACGTTAATTAAATTCGAAGGAGCTGACCATGATTTAATTATTTAAATGTCAATGTGAACTGATATACCGTTAAAGTCTCTTCAAACAATAAAAGTGCAATTATAATTAGTGTTTGTTAGTTCAAAGTTTGGCCTAGTTCTCGGTTTAATATTGGCAAGTGTCAAAAATGCTTTTAGATATCGCCTTTCCAATTTGGGAAGATCTTACATAAAATCTTGAATAGAAGGATTGTTATCCTTACTGTTGAATCGTACACAGAACGTATTGTAAATTAAATTGTTGACCATATGAGAAGTCATGGTAACTGTTTAACATTATACAGTACATCCCAGAAATCCAATCGATTTTAATACTGGGAATCTCTAGAATATATTGTTAAATATGAGGATGTAACAGTTAGATTATATAGGGGTTTTCTGGAAATATATTGTTGAACAAACTGGATGTTGCAACGTATATATAGTTATTAACTTAGTTGAATTGTACTTAAAATGTCACCTACGTGATCAATCGTAGCTGTAGGGTAGTACAAACAAATTATAGATGCCTGTAACCATGAAATCATGTACAGGGACTGCTAGAAATATATTGCTAGTAATGTAAAACGATTTATGGATTCTGTCAGAAATAAACAGTTCAATAGTTGTGAACAATCAGCTAGTGAATAGTGTATAAGATAAGAAATAATCAAACCATTACTATTGAATCATATACAGTGCACCTCAGAAATGAATTGTTAAATAGAATTAACTGTTGAATAGAAGGGCTGCTAGTGTGACTGTTTACTCGCATATAGAAATTGTTAACAATAAATTGTATACTAGAAGGGTTTCATCTTCTGAGTCATGTTTAGAGAATCTTAGAAACAAACTGTTGAACGAAAACTGAGCAAATATGGATACTAAGCCGTATATTGTCCAGAAATAGTATATTGTTGAGTAAAAAGGGCGTTTCGCAAATACGTACTTAAATAGACGTGATGCAATTGTAGTTGTTAAAGAGTATATAGGATAGCCAAAAATAACTGTTGAATCAGATACAGCATATCTCAAAGATACTCCGTTGAAGAGAAGTTACATAAAGAGATCTTAGAAATAAAGTATTGTGTAGAAAGTTAAAGTTGTGGCTGTTGATGTTACCAGTAAATTGTTGAATATAAGGGTGCAACAGCTACATCATTTACGGGTATTTTTATAAATAAACTATTGAGCAGAAGACGTGCAATTGTGGCTGCTGAACTGTATACGAGGAGTTCTAGAAATACATTGTTGAATAAAAAAGGTATTAGCTTTTTAAAGTCGCTTAAGGGGTGTTTTACAAATAAACAGTTAAACAAAAACGATGCAATCATCCTAGTTGTTGAATACTCGTAGTATATATTATACCAAAAAATAGATGGTTTCCAAAAATCCCACCATAGCTGTTGAGTTGTATACAGCATGTCTCAGAAATAGCAAAGCAGTAATATGCTGATATCTTAGAAATTAATTATTGAATAGAAGGGATCCAGGTGTGGCTGTCGATGCGTACCAAGAAGTTGTGATGCACAGAAGTGTAACAGTTACGGCATGTGCGGGTAGTCTTAGAAATAAGCTATTGGCCACAAGAAGTTCAAGCTTGGCTGTTACACCTATATAGGGCATCCTAGAGCTGAAAGGTATTGCTGTACCTACCTACGTTAAGTCATATTCAGAACGTCTCATATATAAATGGTGAAGTAGCGAGCATTTGTAGTAAGTGAATGGTATATCAGAAAGAACTTGCACACCAGAAGCAGCTACTTAATCCTATACGAAGCGGGACGGTAACAGATTCTTATGAAAGGATGTAACAACAACTTAGCTGTGCGAAAGAGACATATTAAATAAAGTTGTAATTTAAATGTTCAACAAAATACAGTACGTTACAAATATTTCTTTGTGCTCTTCTAGAAATTGTTGCTATGCAAACCTAGAATGTTTCTGTTTACACATTTAAAAAAGCTGTTTCACAGAAAAAAAAAATCAAATATAACTGTGTCATTTACGAAAAATCAGATTATATATCTCAGCAGGACATTTTTTATGCAAAGCGTTGTATTATATCAGTACTTAGTGAGAAATTTTTTCTAAAGCTAATCAGGAAGACGGTATCTAGGTGTATCTAACTGTATTCCAAAATATAAAATGTAGATAACCTACCCGTATCAATTGAATCGTTTGTAGACTGTAGAGTATACAGGTAATAAAATATTGAAAAGCACTATAAATGGTAGCTATTGTAGTACATACAGGGCATCACAAAAAATTAGTTCATTTGCAAAAGGAATCTATGATATTAAATCGAATACAACGTAATGCTTTATGAGTCTGCAATAGACTAATTATAAACCCAGTTGTATATAAAATGTTGTTTAATTCTTACTCTTATGTATATTGTATATGTCCTAATTACCTACAATGGAGTAGATTCTGGGAACCCTCTTTGCACGTATGTATGTTGGGCTAACCAAACCTGTCGCACAGTCAAGAGAAGTTCCACTATATGGTCTACGGATGTCAAAGCTCTTCATATGACAACCGGGACCGACGGTCTTATGTGTCCTCCGAAGCACGCTGTTCTATTAAGCTTTTAATTCTGAATTTGAGAGAGTATAAAATTATGAGTGATTGATAAGTGGAAATGAACACAAATAAAATCATTTGGTTTCTGTAAATACTTTCAGCCGGAATATCCTAGTCTAAGTACATTTTATTAATAATTACTGCTTAATGTAGACATGGTAAACTATTAGCAATATTCATTAAATTAAAGCATAAAAGTAGCATAAAAGCTTTCGAAACTACACGTCCTGAAAACTAGAATGAGTCCAGAAAGTTAATCTAAACTAGTTTATCTAAGATTCTAAGGGAAAGTCGCAGACGATAAACTATATCAAAAAGCAATTCATCGAAATAGCACTTCCTCTAAATCCAATTCACCGCAAAGAGTTTTTGTCGAAACTGTAATTATAATATAAACTGCCTGCTGCTTGTTTCTTGATTTAGGATTATTAGGAAGTGACGTGGCCAAGAGAGGAAGTTTAAGGTTTTAAAATCGTCTCAGTGACATTTTTTGATAGATAGCCAACTGATAGAGATAGATTATTAGACTAAGTTAAGTGCATTAAAAAAATTATCTTGTGAATTTAACTACTATCAAAGTAGATATTTAAGACAAAACCGGGACCACCTGTAGAAGCGTATAATTTTTTGTTCCTGTTACATTTAATATTTATTTATTATCAGTTAAAAAATAAATGTGTTATCTATCAATTTGTTTCCAACTTATTAAGGCAGTTTATTGGAATATTTTGATTGCATTCTTGGAATGAATCTATCGTTGACGAACTATTTTTCGATAAATAGCCATTTCGATTAACTCTTGTGTTCGGATCAACATTTTTCTGTAAATTTATTCTCGTGAATACAGTCTACGAACCCCAACAATGTACATTGTACAATTAAAAATAGTAAACAATGAAGAGAGAATATATACAATACAAGAAGAAAGTATCTTCTGGTATGTTCTCGCAAAAGTTTGTTCCATTGGATAGGAGTCGAACAGGGTCGCGTCTTGGAACCGAACCAACCCAGGCCTTGTTTTATGGTTTGATACTGGATATTAATTGTAGGCATAGTATTTATTACAAAGCGTTTATCAGAAATGGAATCGCATAAATCTAAGAGAAATAATCACAGATTAGACGAACCATAAACAACGAGTGAGTTGTGAGAATTGCAAATAAGTAAATCATTGAATGAGGACGCGGGGCTTAACGAATGCATTCGAAGTGTCCGGTTTAACATAACAAACATTCCTGTAAATCCTTGCCTTGTCGCAAAGGCCGTGATTACTTTATGGGCATAGATGCATATATCACCTGTGCCTCGCCACAAATTATCAGGCCCTGTATGTGCGCCACTTTTATGGGATGCGATGTACGCTGATGATCTTTCAATGTTGGTACATGGAGTAGGCGTTCACAAAAGCGGAAAACGGCCAGATTGCTGCGAGCTGATGTGGTGTTGATTAGAATAGTAATGTAACTGTACAATTACGTACTGCTGATTAAAAAAGAATTGCATTAGCCCGAAGAACGTGATGGTATACAGTAATCATCGAAGCGTGGAAAGATTAAACGCTTTTAAAGATCATTTTAGTAAATGTTTTGAGATATTTGGCTGATTAAATGAGGCAATATTAATTGTTACTAGTTATTGTGATACAGTCCATTAGTAAAATTTTACACACCATAAAACGACCCCAGTCACACAGACGTAATTCCGTATGAGATCATACTTAACCAGTATTTGTATAAGAAAAAATATTAATATTAATTATCATATGAAATCTGAAATAGCCTATGTTCTTTAAATTAATTCAAGGTTATTTTCTTAACTGTTATTATATCTAAAAGCCGTTTTTTAACTCTTGGCAATGTTGCGCTTTTCTGTAGTAATAATGTGTTTGTGTATTTTTGAACAAAATATGTAAATGTGTGATTAGGCTTTAATTTAAGATTATGGGATTACATCACTGAAATTAATTACTAATTGTTTTGACACTGTCCACTATTAATATTAAATCATAACAAATCACAACACTTTGAATCGGATTTCAAAATTATTCAGTATCTGTGTAATAAATCACTCACATGTATTGTACAAGCAATCGGAAATAGCGTATGGCTCTGAAAACCGGTTCTCAAGGTTACTGTTTTGACAATTCCCTATCTCAGAGTCATTTCTAAATATTATTATATTATTGTTCACGTTGACTTGTAAATATACTACTGAAAGTGAGTTTCAACGTTACTTAGTGTATGTGTAATGAAAAAAAATTAACGTCGCTTGTACCACCTATCTGAAATGTCGTATGACCTTGTATATTGGGTTTTCAAAGTTGTATGGTGTTGTGGTATCTAAGAACCGTTCCTAATAGATAGTTTTGTGAATTTTTGAAATGGTATTGGTGTAATATAAAAAGGTTTGAAGTTTTAGAAAAGATTTTGGGATATTTAATTGTTGAAATGAATTACTAATTACATTAAATTCATAAGAAGCCATAGTGACCGCAGCCCTAAAGTTTTTTGCGTTAATTTCAAATTTATTCAGAATTTTGGTAATATACGCTACTACTACATATATTAAATTAGATTATATTGTAAGCTACGTTTTTTAAGAGATAAAGCACTCCAAGAATAATATAAGCCTGGAATAGTTTTTGACCTTGAAAATTGATCTTTTAAAAATATTATCCTGATTATCGTCCCATTACAGAGTTGTTAATAAATCTTTAACGGGTTCTTAGTTGTTGAATTAAGATTTGGGTAAACACATTTCGCATAAATTCGAAATCAAAATTTAAGGTTACTTTGGTATACATATATTGTAGTGATATTCAGTGCATGTAAATCAATCTATGGTGGAAGATGGTCAGAGAAGTACAAGAGCATCCGTGTTTTTAAGGATCCCTTCATTGACATTGTTGAAGCATTAGAGACATTAGCTGAAGAGGGTAATGCAGCAACAAAAAAAATGCGTTTCAAATGAATGATCTTCATTTGTTGTGTCAGTGGCATTAATTGCGAAGTATTTCTCTATACTGGAACCCGTAGTAAATACACTTCAATTGAAGGCACTTGACATAGTTAAAGCTAATCAGCGCATTCAAACTACTCTCGTCATGCTAAGAGAGCATCGGGAAGATGCGGAGAACGTCACAGCTGACGTTTTGAAGAAGCAGGCGATATTGCAAAGCTTTTGAATGTTGATATAACCGCCACTCGGGTTGCTGGCCTACAAATGCATAGAAGCAACCCTCTAGCCGGAAATCCATCCGAATTTTGGAGAAGGTCTCTAATAATTTCTTACTTGGATTGCATCATATCGTTTTTAGAAGTCAGATTTTCTGCAGACAAATCGCCTGCATTTTTATTGACACATTTCCACCCGTGTAACATGAGAGGTGTTTCATTGGAGGAATGAAATGAAAGTACCTCATCTTGTGCAACTTTTTACTATTTGGAAGGCATGGAAGGAGAAAGGGAACTGTGGTTCAAAATGTAGAATGAGGTAAAAGAAGCGCCAGATATCGAGGTTTTAAAAAAGAGCGAATTGCTTTTTCCAACCATTAGAAAGACGCTACTGATTTTGCTTTCACAGGCCTGCACAACAAGCATTGTAGAGCGTTCATTCACCTCCCTTCGCCGAACTAAAACATGGCTTAGAAGCACTATTGGTGAAAACATGCTAAACATTCATCGTCAATGGGTTTTCACAAACAAAGAACAATTAGTGGAAGCTATAGTTTATTTTATTAATTTTAATATTAAATAGTTTTCTCTTTTGTAATTGTGTATTAATGCATGCTCCCCCCATGGACCTCCATCCCCCTTGAAAGAAGTGGGATTCAGAAGGCTGCCCCCCCTTCCGTTTTAAGCTGAATATGCTCTTGGCCACAGCATTATAAGTGGTTCATAATATCTTATACAATAGAAAATATTGATATAATATCATGGATGAGCCGATATAGCAAATGACTTTGAAATCTCGTATCTTCAATGTTTAGGCTATATCTTAAAATATTGGCATAGTAGAAGTCATGACCAAATTAGTGTGCAGGGTGGTATTGTATAGTAAAGAGTCTCAAAATCGTTCACAAAAGTAGAAAAATATAGTTAAATTTGTAAAAGTATTTAATTTAACAACATTGCAACCCATCAGTAGGAATTATATGTGTAGAGTACATTGACATTGAAAATAGTTTCATCAAGGTCACTTTGAAGACATATCGTATAAGTTGCTATAAGTGTCCTACCTTAATTTTTATTGCGTGTATAAATTCATGTTCTTTCTTATTCGCCTTTTCGTTTTCCTCAAGTCCTCGAAGCAGAACCGCCACTGTTTTCTAAGCAAAGTAGTGCGAAGAGGATTCCTACATAAATAAATTCCCGTCTGCGAGGTGATTAAGTCTTGTCTCTCGTGTCGTTTGTTCCCCTCTTTGTTAACAACACAAGGTGAGTACAGAAAACGGGACACGAATGGTCACAAATCTCCCGAGTGGGTGATAAATACCCGTGGACAGGCAAATACAAATCGAGACGCAACTGAATCAGTTAGCAGGTGTTTAGTGGGGTATCTCTCTTGTTGTTTGGAGCGAACGCGTATGGTTTATGGCGATCTCTGGATGTAGATACCCATACCATGGTATAGATTTAAATCAGTGGTTGCCAAACGGTTCTGCTGCAGTAAATGCACTTCAGCTGCACACTGAAAAAAACCTTTTAAATTTAAAATTTAACAGTGGCGAAAACCATTTTAAAAATAGAAGAAGGGCTTGTGAATTAACATTTGAGGCACATTTTAAAAACTATTTGATATGTTTGAAAAGAGTTTTCAAGTGTGAATTAAAAATCTATTTGCAGTAAATATTCGTGTATATTAATGCTTGTCTGATGCAAGTAAATGACTAATATTAAAAAATATGTTTATACCGGAACAACAGTAGTTGATATGGTGGATAAGCTAAAACAAATATTAAAATATTACGGGGCCTTTTACAACAGTCATGTTTTTAACATTTCCAGGAAAAAGCGCGATAAAACACGGCCTTATCGCGCGTATGTGATCTCATCAGTAAAATATCGCGTGAAAATCAGCATTTCTGCATAAAACATGACTAAATACGAACACGTTCCTTAGATAATCTTGCAGTTTTAAACAATGGGTCATAATAGCGCGATACACCCGTCTGTGTGCCTGATGGGAATTGCAAATATTCAAAATGTCGAAGACGAAATGAGACTTTTTATTTCTTCTGCTTGTGCAAGTAACTTCGGGTTTATCGTTATAGAAACTAAGATTTTGCACGGTCGGATATACAATGTTATCTATATCTGTAACGGAAGTTACAATCAGTTCAAAACTTATCAAATAATGAACTTTCGAATTCCGGTGTTGTTTCTAACGGGGCAATATCTAATCTTGGCAACAGTTTAGGAGTTTCTGAATAAAACGACGAAATGGTATTCTCATCGGATCTTTACCTTCGAATCCGAGAAAAAAGATGGTTTTTAAGCAAAACAATACATTTCTAGACTTTAAACTCCGGGAACGCACTTTAAATTGTTCTTTTTTAGAAAACTATATCGGCGGCGTGTCTTCAACTACGCCACTGGTAGCAACGAGTTTAATCTCCATATTTTATGCGATTTTATCCAGAGAAATGTGAGTTCTTTAGAATCAAAACAGAAAAGTACGTAGGATGCAAATTATGTCGTATATATTCATACAACTGGAATGGCGACCGAAGTGAATCATATCGTAAGCCTTCTTTGCATGTTCCGGGTATAAATAAATGGATATGTGGCTTAGAGTGTGAAGCACACAATAATTTCCTGATTTAAGTAATAATATGAAGATTATCCCATAAATATGTCAGATGGAGATGCAAGGCGGAACCATTACGAAAACAAGCCAGAATTCGTTGATCCTAACACAATAATTTTATAAACAATTATTAAATATATAAAAGTTATATTTGATATTTTGCTGAATAGTGTTTTATTTACTATAAAATACGAGGATTTTTCAATAGAAACATATTTACAGGTTGTAAGAAAATTTTTATCAACATCATTTAAAAAAATCTCCATTAATATTAAGACATGAGTCCCACTGTTGTACTAATCTATAATCCCTGCTGGTAAAATTCTTCGGGCTGTTGATGAAACCTTTCTCTAACGCCAGTCTGCACTTCAGTGTCCGAAGTGATCCGCTGTCCCTGTTAACAATTACTTAGTCGCTTGGGGATAACTCGGGACTGCAAGGCGGGTGTTCTAACACTGACGAGCACATACCCGTAAACATATCTTGAATCCCTCCGCCTCCATTTGGCGAGCATTAGCATGCAAAAGAATGACACCGTTTGTGAGTTTACCGGGCCGTTTATTTTTGATGCTGACACGTAAACGTTGTAAAGTGTCCGCGTATCTTCCAGCATTGATCTTGACACATGCTCTTTAAAATCCATCAGTAATACACCGCGATAATAAAAAAATTCATGACTTCTCCCGCTAAAATTTGAGATCGGAATGCTTTTGGCTTCGGAGAGTCTGCATGCTCCGACGCTTCGATTCCGGTTCATAGTGATAGCACCAAGATTCAGCACCGGCAACGATCCGGTGTAAAAAGGTATTTTCTTCTTCTTGATAGCGCATCAAATGTTGTAGTGCCAATGCTGAACGAAAATTCTTTTGGGCATCAGTAAGCAGCTGTGGAATCCACACAGAAGCAACCTTCTGGTAACCAAAAGCATGAATAATGGAATGAACACTTCCTACACTGATGCTCATCATTTTAGAAAGTTCTCTGTCTTTAGTGCGTCTGTTTGCACGTATAGCAGTCTCCAGACGTCTCACATTTTCATCTGAAGTTGCAACAGAACATGTGCTGAACATAGAGCCTGCGAATCTTTTGGGGTTTCCAATAACGGTTCAAATGAAAATATATGTATCTTTTCTTCTTGTAATTCGGTAATAACGAAGATTAAAGGCATAATATTTGATAGAATAGTACAAAAATAATGATTAATAACATTAATTTTTCTTTATCAATTACTCTTTTTACCTTACGGTGTCGAAGTTGCCATTCATACACTCGGGATTAATTGAAGGTGATGGGTCCCCTTTCGACTTGCATCACGCTCCGCCCGCTCCCCTCAACTATACTCGCTTTCTACATTTTCACTATTTGTGTTAATTGTATAAATGATGTTGGGTGTGGCCTTGTTACTTCTCCTGGTCAGGCAGTGGTAAGGAGAAGCGCCGTTTCTTGTAACTCAACGTCGAATGGTTACCAAGCGGGATACCGACCTTAGGAATTACAGAAAAATGCGGTTGGCGTTTTATGTACCGTTTAAATGTTTTCTCGCTTCTTTTGCAGAATAAGCGAATTATAGGTTTGTAATCTAAGTTATCCTGTAGACAGGATTTTCCATGGAACTGTATGTTGTCTCTAATTCTTTGTGGACTGTATATTTTGACTACAAATATAAACTGCATTATTCTGTAATTCTTAAATGGAGGAAAAGGTGATAGTCACTCGGGGTTAAGTCGGTACTGTACCGGGGGGGGGGGGG
>JABXWE010009916.1:0-26296 GCA_014611495.1 Limonius californicus
GTCTGTTCGTTACGAGGCAAGGTTTTAGGATAGCACTTGAACAACCGTTTTGAGGAAAATAACTCTACTGTTGAATAAAGATGATATGAACAGTTTCCAGTATGGGAAAGTCCAGGGAGGCAGTCGCGTCCACTTATTATTATTTGAAATTGTTTACGGTACTGTAAAACTTTGTAGTACAAAGTTGGTAAACACCGAGTGCGTTGTACGCTGTTATCACAGTTATTATATGCAACAAGCAATAAAGAAAACAATACAAGAGTTTCTAGTAAGGTTGCCGTGTTACTTAAACAGAAGCTATTAAAACCGAGTTCTGTATGCAAACGGTGACGTACGGTGGTCTCGCTCTCGCGACATGTAACGTTAAATATGACGTAACGAGCTTCACGCACTTGGGTATCCGCTATGTTGGTTGACCAGTGAGCATGTCACATTTTGGTTTAACCTGTTAAGCAGGAAGATTTATCTGGCTCACTTTAGTTTCCGCAATACACCGCAGTAACTGCAAATTTATAGAAAATAGCGTTGTTGTAGTGGCACTTGTGTGTGATATACTGTTTTCCATTACCGTTTGTGGGGCAACGGTACCTTAGTTTTCACATTTTATTACGCGCTTTAACTTGTAAATAAAATACATTTAGAAATTTATAAGTAGTAGTACTGCAAAATGGCTAAATTTTTAAAACAGTTTTTATAGGCCATTGGAAAATAGTTATATACGTAACGTGCTCAAATGACGGTTTCGAACATTTTTAATTTACATAGACGGGTTAAAAAACTAAAATCTAAAATCAAACATCTTGATCATTTATATTTTCAATAATATCTAGTGGATCTTCACAATTGATAAATCGTATCACATTAACCCATTTACACCTTGAACTAATATCAAACTGAAATACTAAGAATTCATTCAAGAATAGGTTCTAAAAATCGATAAATGAATTACTTCAAATTATAAGTGGGCGGAGTTAATGTCAAGATTTATTGGTAATACTACAAACTACCGTTTATTGTCTTTCAAAAACAATTCCTGTGATTGGGTTAGACAAATTTCTACCTATTTCTATTTAGGGATGAAATAAAGATGTGTACAATTGTTAGTGATATTTAAACTGCGAAACAGTCTGGTTTTAAATGAAACATGTAGAAGATAAAGGACAACACTACACAGATCCTATGACTATTATAAATATGGCTTCACATATAAATCAAAGAAATATTTTGGATAAACTTATGATAAAAGTGTATGAAATAACTGACTACTACCTACTAATAATATCCTTGTCTACCTTACTAATAATACGGTATCTGTATCTACGAATTCTCCTTCGTCTTCGATTATTAGAATTGCAGTTTGATTATGAATATTGGCTGTTGTAGGTTGTAAATTTTGCATAGCACTGTTTCTCGAACAACATTTACTCTTGCTGGATATTTGATTTGTGTGGTAGTTGTGGCAAAACAAATTGTTTTCTGCAAAATCAATTAATCATGAACAGTGTTTAAAGGTACTGCAAATATTCGTCTTAGTAAGGTATTGACGAATACCTTTTATTCCATCCCAGTATTCTCGTTTGGTTTCTTCTATGTACCTCCGTAGCTGATTAGTTGTCTGGTCTCATTACCGAATAATGGAAACAGCAACGAACCAATGGTCTTACATTCCAGTGTTACACGTTCCTGAACTGTCTTCTGCTTCTTCTAAGTTAACATTTACTTCTGAAGTTGTAAAATTTGTTATACGAAAAAGTTTGAGAAAATTTTACACCTAAAATAATCGTCCAATGTAGATACTGACGAATAATTTTTACTCTATCCCAGTGTACCTCTTTAAGTCCGCCTTCTTCCTCCAAGTTAATATTTCTTTCTTGAGATAGGTATAGCATTTGTTGTCTGAAGAAGTTTGAGGAAACTGTTATAATTTGCCCTATTTAGGTATCGACGAATCCTTTTACTCCTTTCAAGTGTACCTGTTAAGTTTTTTGATGTACCTCCATATCACACCAGTTGTCCGTTCGCATTACCGAATCATGGAAATGGAACCCATTGCCTCATATTCTAATGTTCCATGTATTGCAACCGTCTTCTGCGTTTTCTAAATTAATATATGCTATTAAATTAATTGGTTGTCCAAAGAAGTTAGAGGAAACTACCGAAAATAACCTTGTCATTTATTATCGGCGAATACCTTTTACTGCTACCCAGAGTACCCGTTTGGGTTCTACAATCTACCTCAGTAGCTAATTAGTTGCGTATGCAATGTCTAATTAGTTTCTCATCTTTTAGGTTTATCAACAAGCGTGGATCACCAAGCGGTTATTTCAGGTAGAATTTCTCCGTATTCTAGCAAAGTGAAGCATACTTTAATTCATAAATACGTAGATTAAACTTACAAATTCGACCTGACTAGTAGTTACATGAGACTACATTCGTTTGCAGTTAATCTGACTTCAAGCAATTCGCCTATTTTGACATTGAATATAAATCTGCAAGGAAGTATTTATCTCCTTTGGAGCCTCATAGCATTGTTTTTCACTGAAATCTTAATTTCTTCTTCCATACTCGTCTTCCAAAACATTTATTATTAAGTAATTCCTTGTAATCTACGTCATGTTCATTAGTAGTATATGTTATCAAGTCGTGAAATCGTTCCGGTTGCTTAAAAGGTGTGTTCTCTTTTGCAATCGACGTTGGTATTACTGTTTTGATTTTAAACATTAAGTTTCTTCTGAACTATAAGATTCGGCTTTTTTTTAGCTTTCTGATCTTCAGCAGCTTCAATGTTACTATTCTTTCTGCCCTTTTCTTTGAAATAGTTGATACTGTTTTATTTACTTGGGAGTTTGTTATGTTTTTATCTCGAGATTAGTGATGAATGTCATCCATCTTGTTAATTCGTTGTCAGATTTAAATACTTTTATTTCGTATAATGTTAAATATATGTAAAAACTAGCACTAAATCAATTTTTTATACATCTATAAAATTTACTATTATTTCGCAAATGTGTGGATATATAAGCACGTCTAATTTGGTTGTTACTGGTTTACATTCTGGAAATGGCCGTCGATGTTGTTTGCTAAAGATACAGGTTTTACAATGAAATTCCTTTTCTGGTACTCATAGCTATGCTTATTTAGTAGTTTGTCGCATTGCTAAATATTTTGAAGTATTGGATTCTGGTGTCACCGCAGTTCTTTTCAGTTATTCGCAATTATTGTCCGTTAATTGCTAGTTGCCATGACCTCATTATAATATTATTTTATGTACTTCTTCAATTTTCCAGTTTTCTTCTTTTTTCGAAACCCCTATTACAATTATACTACTAAACAGTATTCGAATGTGGCATCTTTCACTAATGGTAATATCTTCTGATAGTTGCAATTCTTCATACTGGGTAAATCAGTCTAGATAAGACAACATATGATGGTGACTCTCATCACTATCGCGAAACAATTTATTAAATCTTAGTTATTATTTATTATGGCCAAAGTAAAAGCTTATTCCCACTTTTGTTTTGGTTCATTCATAGAAGATTTAATGGGTATTCTATCAAGTCGTTTTTCCTGCAGTCTCTCTTAGCGTGTTTATTTTAGTATTGATCTTGATGAGCTTGATTTTTTACTGAGTCAGTTGTGGATTTCACTGCACATGTTGCAATGAGTCGAGCAATTTTGTTGTATATCTTGATTTTAGTTCAGTTGACATGAACCTGTTTTCCATTCTGTGTTTGTAAGATATCCCGATAGTCTAAAACCGTTAGCCGTGTGCTAACTTCTTCATATCAAGATTGTTCTTTGATCTTCTTTATTTTTTTCCAACAACATATTTGCCAAAGACCCGATAGCCAACAGTGTTCCTTGTGGCAGCGTACGTTGTCCCTTTTTATTAGTTACGTCGTTTCACATCTTGACCAATCCGTCTGCGTGTTTGCTGTAGCTTTAGCAACGTCTTCTTGTACCTTTTCTTGAATTCATTTATATTTGCTTTTATCAGTTCAACTAGCCAGAATGAGAATTTAGTTTCTTAACATATTTTTATTGATAGTTATACCACGGGTTTTTGGTTAATCTTGTCTACCTTTCGTAGATACCTTTCATTATTGTATTATTTTTTTGCTCACTGGGCGTACTTTAATTTTCTTAAATACACATTATAGAATTATATCATTACAGCGGCAATTCGGATCTTCATCAAGACTGAATTTTCTGGTGATCCACTGTAACCGCAACCATGTTATTTAGCACATTTTTAGACTGTTAATCTGTACCTTTCAAGGGTTGGTGAAACTAACACCAAGAAATTAAGCTACCGTGGTCTCTACAACTATCAATTCTGTCTGTCTGGGTTTTCTACTATGGGCCGAAGGATGTTTTGACCTACCCAACAACGCTTGAACACGAAAAGAAAGACGGCTTTAACGTTCTAAAGCTGCTCGTAATTTTTATTTGCAGTTTTTAACATGTTGACTACTCCCCTTCAGAAAATAATCCAAGCCATAGCCAATACTATGTGGGCTCTTCGAGCATTTTCAAATTTTCAAACACAATCTACTAGTGATGTTAGAATTTCCTTGATATTTCCTTGGGCATACAAATGTTTTTTTTTTGTTAAGCCGAAAAACGCGAGTTCGGTAAGAAAAGGAAATTTCACGGAAATTGTCATATTACGAGAAGTATTTGCACAGAAAATAGCTAAGCTATTTTTTAATACTCGAGGCAAATGTAAAATACAAAACTAGTAAAATAGAATCCAGAAAAGTAGCAAAATCTATGATGTTAAGCTTTAAAATTTCCCTTGATTTCGCCACAATAACATGCGACATGGCATTCTATTTTCATCATCAAGAAATTTGTCTTATACTGGCTTTATTTCATACTGTATTCAATAAACCTGCGGTTAATTTATGAAAAGCTAAAGAATCAAATGTTCGCGGATATTCATATTTGATGATTGAAATTCTGGTAAATCTAACTTTGATATATGTAATTAAAAAAAAACAAGGAACGTTACTTTTTGAATTTAAAACCATGCATTTTGATAAGCTTCGTTTACTTACTTTGATTATTAAATGTTCGTTTAATAACTGCTGAAATGTAAAAGAAAATTTGGATAATAATTGTAAATTACGTATCTTATTTCCATACAACCTTAAAATACAATACAAGGATCCCAGGTTGGATCCTCAGTCATCACCATAACATCTAGAATGTAGATGATATACTTTGGAGAAACTCGTTACCACCACAATATTTAGAACACCTAAATACGTATTTGGGCAACTAAGCTTCACCTTCAATAGGACTTTGGACTAACTACAGAAACCTGGCCGAGAAATCTATTGTCCCAAGTTTATTTTCTTAAATCATATTCTCCAATCAATCGTATCAGATTATCTAGATGGTTTTCTTTGAGTGATTTGCGATCTCTAGGTTGAGTCAACCTTAAGTATGAGTTCCATGGAATAACACTCTGGGGTAGTAACAAGCAGCTGAAGCGTTGTATTCTCCATGTTACCTTCCTTGTAATGTCATCTAGTCCTGAAAAAGCAGCAACTGTAGCTTCCAGTCTCCCAAAGCGTTGTAACGGAAAACTATTATAGCATTGAATCGTTCAACATACGTTTTACCTATGCGTAATACATACAAGGAAAATTATAGCAAGACATGTGATATAAATAATGCTCACACTAGTTAGCGGTGTCACATAAATCTCCAATAATTCATACATTTATTAAGCGATTGAAATATTGTTCCTAACATTTTGGAAGAATAACGTTTTAAAACATGAAAAACGATTTTCTTCTGCTTTAACACGCACAAAAATGTTACATTTTAAGTGTAAGGCATAATTTATGACTATTTTAATAATGCGTTCTCTCCACATTAAGTTTAACTAAGGAGTTAAATTTTAGTATTTTGTGTAAATTCATAATTAATTTTATTTTATATACTTTTACATATGTAGTTATAGACTCTTAAGACTTACAGTCTTACATTACATATAATATCTTGAAAAGTAAACCCCAAAGTGAAACATCACGTTGCGCTTCATTAAGGGTGTAGGAGTCACAGATAGGTTCCGCTACTAAAAATTGATTTATTTATCAACATTTCGTAGATGAAAAAGTGGCGATGGAAAATATTCAGTTTGTGAGTTAGTAACAAAAATTTAATTAAAAAATAATTTATGACTTCAAATAGGAAAGATAGGTTTACTTGTGATTGTGTCGTTATTTACAACTTTTTTAATTATCTGTTTGAACACACATAACATTCAGTGTGGAGGGCAGGATCTAACATACTAGAATTGTTTATATGTTTTTTTTCCTTAATTTCTAATTAATTTTCAAAGATCGTTGTATTTTCGACATTTTTACTTATTTAGTTCTTAAATTTCGCCACCAACAGTGGGCATTTCGAATTACAGCCGCTTTTACTAGCTTGTGATTCTTCAACGCTAAATATTAAGAAAGGGGTAGATACAGATAAGAAAATGACGAATGAAACATTTTACTTATCTCTTCTAAAGAACTATAGGTACGTACTTGTTTACTGCGTTTACTTGTGGTAAAATTTGTTTAACTGGAGGTGGAATGACTACTATAGTGTTAAGATGGAAAACTGGCTCTCTGTATATATTATTGTTATCACAGTGTTCGTTTATTTTTTAATTGTTGGCGCAGTTAATAATAGTATATTATTCAACGAGCGGTAATGTAGACAATAACTCACACGAATGTAGTTTGCAGCACGAGCCGCAGGCGAGTGCTGTAATCATCCAAGTGAATTATTGCGATTACCGTGAGTTCAATACTGTACTTTATCAAAGACGAGTAAATTGGATTTCCACCGTTTAGATTTTATAATTTCCATATAAATTGTCAATTAGTATTGTGACTTTTCAAAATTTATGACGGGTATAATTTTGACAAGTGTATTTATTTTCATTGTCACTTGATTGATTGTCCAATGTTTTAATTGCACGTTTGTAATTGGTTATCAAGGTGTGGAGCAATGAAAATTATATTTTGTGATTGGTTACACGGTGCTGAGTAATGAGTTATAACTAACGCTAAATAGTTATAGTTATACTTGCAGAAAAGTAGTTGAATAATATATGTATAACGTAGTAGGACTTTTTTTCCATCCATTCACTCATACTGCCCCCTCTCCTGGAACCGCTGTCGCATTATTTCAGGGGGGCGCGGGGGTCTCTCACATATTATCTATTCATGCAACACGCACCTTAAATTTAATTAAGCGAAATACGGTCGCCTCAGCCGGAGTTCGACCACGCTCGTATTCGCACTGCCCCACCGAGGTCCCTGAAACGTAATAGGACTAGATAAAGAACTTTTCTATTATTTGTGGATATTCTCATATGCTCCCTGAATTTCTTGTACCGCCTTATACGATTTAACTTGATCGAGTGAATTGAACAGTAATATTACTAGAATTTTTATAGTTCTATAGTTCGTTAAGTACAATATTTTAGTCATTGTACTTCATACTATAGAGAACGTTATACAGGAAAATATCAGAGCCTAAATTATTTGTAACACCGTGTGTTGTTACAGCAGTCTTGTAACCAAAGATTTTCTTACATTTCGAATTAATTGTATTTAAATATTTCTTTAGTAGTAGATTGATTTTATAGAAATAATTAACCTTTTCAACAAAACGTTGAAGCCGTAGAAGGTTAATACAGGGCGATTCACGGGACAGTACGAGACATTCAAAAAATAGGCAACCTATACATGTCGCAAGATACTGACTGCGATATCTAAATTTTTATTGATGGTATTGTGAATCAGAGACGCCTGTTTGCTGTACTTGACAGTTCCATGATCATGCACGGGGACGTCATCTTGCTTGTACCACATATGCCGTCGTTGTATTTATTTCAATCCAAGTTCTTCAAGTAACAATAGCAATCACGAAGAAAATGTACATAGATTACCTTTATTAAGATCATGTTGGTTTTTTTGCATTCTAACATACATTATTCAAAATTTGTTTGAATTGAATGAGCTTTACTTAAGCCAGTAAAATGTCGAGGATGCCAAAATGGCATCTCTCATTCATAATACCATCAATAAAAATTTAGATATCGCAGTACCTTCTGACCTGCAATTTGGGTTGCCTATGCTTTTGCTCTCCCGTAAATCACTCTGTATAGTTGAGTTAGGGAAAACAAAACGGAGTCTATATGCATCTTATGAATTGAAATCTTCCAATTGGTGATAAAGGATAGAAGATGTTGGGTTGTGAAAATTAATGGTACTTTCCCAATTATGTGTGGAATAAGATTTTATTGTAATTAATAGAATACAATGTGCAGGTCTTTCAAGAATTGTGCACAATTTTGACTGTTGACAATCTGAGCCTGTTTCTCCTGATGTAGGCCCTTACAAAAATGAACGAAATGTCAATTTTTTCAACAATAGCGTCCAATTCCGGGAAATGCACTTCCCTCGGACTCAGCAGTAAGATTTTCATAAAAATACTTTGTCAAAAACACCGTTACCGTTATTTTATTGATTACTTAATTGGTAATAATTTAATGTACGTAAATTTCCCTCATTATAATATGGATATAATACTACATTACTACGACAATTATTTCGTATTCACTGTCAATAGTTGCGACTAGAGAAATAGTTAACCCAAACTGCGAAGCTCACTTCTACTATCAGTTAAAATGATAGGAATTTGCGTTCAAAATGCAGATACCAAGCTCTTGTAGGTTCTGCATCATGTGTTGATAACTGTCGGTATTGTGCATTTAGTTTAATGTAGTTTGAATTTTGATAGAAGTTAGTAGGGATGATTAGTAGATACATATCGCCTTACTGTTTATTGAAACATGGTTATTTATAACACAAATAGAATTATCGTTGTTATTCTCGTTTGCATTCTTTGCTCAAACAGTTTTGTTGCGGGGTTACATGAAACTTTCAAAAATGCTTATAATAAATTTAAGAGATTAAAAAATAGAAGTTTAATCCGCAAAAATTAACTACAATAAAAAATAAACCTTTATAGATTAGCTTTCCAAATGGACTAAAACTATATCTTCTGTAATGGGCATTTCTATTTTAAATATATATTCTTTGTACATAACGATTTTTCTTAATTATGTATTTATTTATTTTTCACTGTTTATGCCGTGCCTTGTTAAAAGAAAAATGTTGAAACAATTTACAAAATCAGCCTTAAACAGACGCATTGAAAAGATATGCCTTGCAAGTTCTTAAATACAATTATCTAGACACAAGTTCAAATACCTTGCTAAAAAATATCTGAATATCGACACTAAATCTGCGGTTTGTGGAAAATACAAAAATCTTATAGCTTATTTCGCTTTTCAGTGAGAATGTATTTGCCCATGTTGAAAATATTTACCACAAGCACTGGCTGTGGTAAGATTGTGTTTACAGCACATTAAAACTGACAGAATTATCGGGATAGCTACTTTAGATGAGACTTCCATTACCGTCATGTCAGGCAGTTTTGTTTTTGCAGAAATATTTATCTCAAAACAATGTTAATGCTATCTTACTCAAACATGTTACTTGTAACTAATCACAAACCCAAATTTGCACTTAATAATGTCCAAAGTTTTGTATTTAAAATACTCAATCGGTTCGTTAGTCTATTTGTTTTTATCTATCTACATCATGTATGCAACGATACGTTTAATATTAATACAAAACATGTTTACAAATTATGTAATAAGGGGATTGTTTACCACACTTAGTAGGAAAAATGCTTAGAATTGAAAATGCACTGATTTCGCTGATATGATTTCAATAGTGCTGCAACCCACCACACACAATTCACCAATACGCCTTTGGCAACCTTGGCGTATAAATGCCCGAAATCTTCTAGACGGTAAATGTTAGTGCTGAAGACAAGCATGCACAAAAAAAGAATGCCGCTCCTCAGTAGTAACACATGAAAGCTATTAACGAACGAACACTCAATACATAAATAATTGTATTATATATTTAGTAACAACTACTGTATTATTTACCATAAAAATTATTTTTCAGCTGTGAAATTTGGTCGAATGTCAAAGAAGCAAAGAGAAAAAGTAGAAGACGAAGTTAGATTTCATAGAGCACAACTCAGGGCACAGAACGATGCCGCACCTGACAGTTCCGTCTTTGAACATCAGACGCCCTCCAGCAGTGACCAATTACACCCTAGCTATAATGGAGGGTAAGTAATAATTGTATATCCCTATACAGTAAGAACCCACCAAGTTGTATGAATAAAATAATGTCTAAACAAAGGTAGAGTTTGTAGATTAGGACTTTTTAGGATACTGTATTGGTTTTTATCCAAATTTGTTATGGTTATAAATTTTTTTTGCCAATTGTAGGTTATATTTTTGATTTAATGTATGAAGTTCATTGAATACAAAATCAA
This sequence comes from Limonius californicus, assembly GCA_014611495.1. Classification (NCBI taxonomy): domain Eukaryota; kingdom Metazoa; phylum Arthropoda; class Insecta; order Coleoptera; family Elateridae; genus Limonius; species Limonius californicus. The sequence goes on from JABXWE010009916.1 coordinate 10,438, forward strand.
TAGTTATCAATTATAAACACTCAAAGCAGGTGCAGGACCTAAAAACAAAATGTTTCGTTACGGAGTTACAGTCTTCTGAATCATTTTTTGGCGATAACCGTGACAATAGTTGCATTGAAAGTTTGAAATTTTTGTGTTGATACTATATATGCATTTTAATATTTATATGTATTTTCATTTATTCTTAAATACATATATAAAGATGGTGTGGTGGTAGCTCAGTTGGTAGAGCACTCGCTTTTTAAGTAAAACGTCGATTGCGGCTTGGGTTCGAAACCTAAGCAGTACTATGCTGATTTATAAAAATCTTGTCTGCAACTCACCACACAGAATTTCCTAATCCGGCTTGTAACCGTGGGATCTTAATGCTAAAAACCTTCTCTGGAATTTCTGTCGTTCGAATCCAACGTTAAACTGTAGGTCCCCCGTGTTTCTAATTTAGCGCTGAGAAACACGTGGCAGAGAAGAGGCCGATGCCCAGCAGTGGGACGAAAAGGCATTATGAAACTTTGGAATAATCTCCTAGATTGATTGTAGTATATGAAACAGTCAAAGAAGTTTATATAAACTACTACCGAAAATGTTGCTTTCGAAAGTTATAGCACTTCCTGTATTTCAGCCAACAGTTAAAACACAAAATATGCTATGTAATGAAATATAATCACATTTATGCTCATTTAAAATTTTCTTTATAATAATAACAATAAATCAGGTCTTATTTAAACTGGCGAGGTACAGCCACGGCTGTTTTATTTAAGCAATACAAAATTAACAAATACAAATTACATAAATAAGACAAAATAAAATAAAAAGTGCTTAGTCACAGGAACAATTTTGGTAAAAACTATATAAACGTCTGAACGACACTGAAGAGATGTTATGCAACTATCCACATCACGTTCTTTGCCTATATTAAAATAAGTGTAAATCAGTATAAATGGTAAATGCATATCTAATTTGAGCACAAGTATTTCTAATGCAACGATGCGTATTCATATTGATTGGAAATTTTTTTATATTGTGTTATCAAAGTTGTATTCATGTGAACTAAACTACCATACTGTTGATTATGCAACCAATAATATTAGCGTTCGTTGTTTAGGTTGCCGTACTAGATGTTCCTAAATTACCATTGCTGTATGCTTGTATATTTACATAGATGTAAATTCGTAGGCATGAGGCGTTGTGTGTCTCAAAATTAAAAGCAATAATAGCAATTTTTTGCCAGAGACAAGTATTTCTACAAAGAAAAACAAATTACGAAAATATGTATCTTGCTTGAAAAAGTCTCTCATTTCTCTATTGAAAACAGTTTTCGAACAAATTTATCTTATCTTGAAAACAGCGAGGGGGTGGGGTCTCCACAAAAATATTTCTCACTTGAGATTTCCCGAGAAAAATATTTTGTGAGGGGATTTTTCCAAAATATAAATATTTTTCCCGTTACAACTTTATTTACCAGCGAAAATTACTTTGTGGGAGTATTTTTTGTAATACTAACATTTTTGCGACAATTTTATTTAAGAGACATTATGGGATTTTTTTGTTTACGGTGTAAGATAATCTTTTACAAATGAAAAATGATTGTGGGACAACTCTTTTTCTATCGAAAAATATTTGTACAAAAATTCTTTGTTTAATAGAGAAATATCTTTGTAAGGAAGTTTATCTAGAAAAAAATTTGTGAGAGAATTATTTACGGAAGAAAAATTATTTTCCTGGGACAATTCTTTTCGAGAGAAACATTTTTGTAGGATCATTGTTAGTGACAAATAAATATATTTAATAAATATCATTAACAAGATATATTTTTTGGGACCATTCGATTTAAGAGATTAATTTGATTGTGTTTATTATTTTATTGAGAAATATTTTGGGAGAAGTCTTTACAAGAGAAATAAATTTTTGAGAAAATTATACAGGAACGAAAAATATTTTTGTAGGAGAACTCGTTTTGAGAGGAAAATTTCAGAATTTTTTTTGAAAACAATGCGTTTAAGTACAGCGATTTTATTTAATAGATATACAAGGTGATTTTAAACATGTGCGAAAACCTTTAACCACGTATAAGTGCGGTTATTTAACCCGTATATGACCTATTAATTTTTTTAACTCGGGGCTGTTACGGCGTTACGTCAATTCGCTAAAATGTAAATAACTTTTTTGTTTCTTGTCCGATTTTAATACTTTTTTTGGAAAGCTTACAGTCCTACCTTTATTTCCAGTCAAGAAAAATGTAGTGTGTGTAAAAAGTGGAGGATATCTGATCCAGACTGAAACATATGGTGTAAAAAATTGTAAATAATATCTTTGAAAACGAGATTGTAATATTATTTTTTTCAGCTTCCAAATTCAAATTCTTTAAAAAAAATGGTTAGAGTTATTTAACAGAGTTTCCAATAGAAAGAACAATTTAAGTCCATACACTTAATTTACAAATGTTTACACCAAATTTTTCACTTTTGGGTCAGATTTCGTCCATTTTTCACACACGACTGTAAATATTTCTTAACTGAAAATAGCTTGGACTGTTAGTTTTCCAAATCAACGAAGTTTGTCAAACTTTGACACGAACGAAAACGGTTACTTAGATTTTAGTGAATTGATGTAAAAAAATCCAGTAACGGTGCCGAATTTGGAAAAAACATTACTACTTTATTTAGGGGCTAAATAAGCTAAGCTATACGTGGTAAAGTTTTTCCCATGTAATTAAAATCACCCTGTATCCCTTTTGAGGCAAGTTATTTAAGAGACAGGTATTATTTTTCAAGAGAAATATTTTCACTTAAAAAAATTTTCTATGCATAATTTTTACATGGTATTTCCTTACAGGAAGAGGATTTTTTTAAATGCTTATATTGTTACACACAGCGTCTGATACGTAGGTGTATAGGAGATTCTTTTGTACGAATATATGGCAGTTACAAACGATTAATACTACAAATTAAATAAATATTTTCTTTTAGACCCCATTAATTTCTTTAAAAATTTTACCTGGACTTTACTGCAGAATAAGCCTTTGCACATCTATGGTTATCTTATAGTAGATATATCGTTTAACTTCAAAATATATTATTTATAGAATTTTTAACTAATTAGTGGTAGTATTTGCAAAAATAAACATGAAAATCTTTCATGTATTTAGTGTGCAATATAGTTTCATAATAAATTTCCTAAATATTATCAAGAAATTGAAGAAGGGTTTAATACCAGAAATAAAGTAGGATGATCGAACTTAATAATTTCTCAAAATAAAACAGATCGAGTAGAAGTATCCATTTAAATTCACTCTACCATGTTTAGAGTGAATAATAAAGTGGTGTGAAGTAGTTTATTCCTTTTTAAAATTCTAGAATCAAGATCGAGAGTGTAACAGGACACAAGAATTTGACTGAATTTTTTAGGTATGCGTATAACAGTGAGGTCGGTACGTACACACCTACATACTACACTAATACAACCCAAGTGCCAGCAAATTCCATGGGCTACGATATATCTGCAGATTACGTAGATAGTACAACAGCATACGATCCGAGACCGGGCCTGGATGCATTAAGTGACACAGGAAGCCTGATGGCTAATGTTGTAACCACAGGTAATTTATTTTTTATTTGGAATTTTATGATATAATGTATACTAAAAGTCCTTAACTGCTTTACCCCAATCTTAACCAAAAATTATAAGGTACGAGGAGTGTTCAAATTTACCAGGAATATATTAATAAAGAAGGGTATTACAATATTTCAACGTTTAATAGTACATACATTATTCAACGAGCGATAATGTAGACAATAACTCACGCGGTTGTAGTTTGCAGCACGAGCCGCAGCCGAGTGTTGTAATCATCCAAGTGAGTTATTGCGATTACTGCGAGCTGAATACTATACTTCACCCACGGCTAGTAAAATGGATTACCAATGTTTAAATTTTGTACTTTTCATAAAAATAGTTAATCAATATTGTGATATTTCAAGATCTATGACAGATATAATTTTGACAAGTGTATTTATTTTCATTGTCATTCGATTGATTGTCCAATGTTTTAATTGAACGTTTGTAATTGGTTATCAAGATGCGGAGTATTGAAAATGCTATGTTGTGATTGGTTACACAGGAGTTATAACTTACGTTAAATAGTTATAGGTACCATAAATTGCATAAAAGTAGTTGAATAATCTGTATAACGTAACAGGAGTGGATAGAAATATATTACATTTTGATGTAGTCCCCCTGCCTAGCGATGCATTTGCCCCACCGATCTTGAAGCTTTTTAATACCGCCCTGGTCGAAGTATTTGGTGATATCCACTCTTGAACAGCTTCGATAAGGTCGTTATTTGACTGAGATCTTTTGCCGAATTTTTTCCTAAACATTATTTCAACAAATAAAAATTGAAGGGGGCAAGATCAGGACTGTATGCTGCATGCGGAAGAAACTTTGGCTTCTTTTTATCACGCAAAAGTGGCGAATTATAAGAGTTCTGTAAGAAAATCAACAAAGAGTACGCCTCGATGATCCCAAAAAAATGTTGCCATTACGTTACCAGATGACAATACATTTTTCGCTTTCTTTGGTTTTAAAGATATGGCGTGACACTACTGAAACTTTGCAATTTTTACTCCGGTTTGCTCAATTTAGTTCAAAATTTCATCTCTTTCATATGGCTGCAGTAAAGAAGAAGTGATTTTCAAACGATCAACTTGTGTTCTTCGGTCAACAAACACAGATTCCATCTGGCACTGACCTTACGATCCTTTAGATTGTTTTTTTATGATGCTTGCAACACTTCTGATACTAATTTGTAAATGTCTTGCTGAATGAGGGCATTAACTTTTTCTTCATTTTCACGATTAACCGAAGTTGCAGCTCGTTGCAGTTATACATGAGACTCATTTTCTATACGAGTTCTCTCATCTCTACAAAAATTGACCATTCAAACAACCAATCTTTGAACACCACATTGTGTTGGCAGTTTGTAAGAATTTCAGTCGAATTTATGGCTGCGTGCGTGAAAAATTTTATTATTATGCGCTGTTCCCTGCTACAATGAACAGAACTTTCCGACATCCTAACTGTAATTGTCAAAATAATAGTATAGCGAAATAATTGCCATGGGTATGTTAACAACAGTCACGGTCAGCCTTTAATTAATCTAATTTTTGGAAGTATCTTCAGATGTGGTTTTAATTTAAACATTCCTGATTAAATCTGAACATTTCTCGTATTTTTAGAGATTCATTTAAAATTCCTCATTAATTCATGATGTGTTTGATTGTTGTATGAACACTTGAGATATTTTTGAATCTAATATGGGTTAATGGTATAGGGAATTCTAATACAAATAATGGTGGTGGTGGTGGTGGTGGTGGAAAACAAACGCTTACGATATCAGACACACGGGCGTTCAAACGGGTAACACAAACTTCTTCGAATGCGACATTATCAGGTGGAACAATGGTGTCAGTAAAGCAGGAGGGTACCCAACAAGAAAACTTGGTGCCCAGTTATGTAGATAGTACCACATTTCTTAATTCCCCTAATATACAGCAACAAACAAACGCAAGGCAGCAGAGTAATACCCAAAGTGTACAACAGAGAAGTGGTGACGATTGTGAACCTGTTTCATTGCCTAGTAAGTTGTGATTGATGTGTGAAAATTCTTCATTGGTACATTTTGGCTCTACCGTTAATGTTGTTTTTGTATACTAGCTTAGATGTGATTGTACCATGTACATGTGTGAAAATGGTATGAAAGTGCTTTCATGAGCATGTCCGTAGATTTCCACTATTGCTAAACTGCTTTACTAAAACTGAATTTAAGTGATTGTGTAGCGTAAATAAACTGCTCTTAAATAAAATTTTAAAATACCATTTGTTTAATTTAATTTGCTTGATATAATTGTTTATTGTTAAGATTTCTTATTTTAGCAAAAGAGGTAATTACTGCATAAATGAGAATGAATGTATTATTTTGATTTTAGTGTTTATATTCTAAAAAGAATAACAACAAAAAATATTTTGCTTTGTTTCCTCCCATACTTTAAAATAATTGTACATTACAAGAAATTAGAAATACGTATATACAGAGTTATTCGTGAGTGATGATGAGCTTAGATGTAGGTATTTGTAATGCAACCTATTATACATTTTCATAGGTCTTTTTATTTATAATTTACACCTGTACATGAGGTAAGCAACCCAATTAGCACAAAAAATATTGGTTAATATTTAAGAACTCTTGTCAAAGATTATGGTTTACTAGAAGATGTTGATGCATGTCTGTAATATTAAGATACAAATATTTGTACTGTTTGATACGATAATTAATGAATCAGGGTTTATTACGTTATCAATATATAAAAATACGTGGAAAATAATATAATTATCAACAAAAATAAATCGTTTCAGACATTTATATCAAATTACTATAAAAAACTGCATTGAAAACTTTTTTTGGTTTAGAATCCTTGACAATAGTTTTTGGTTTATGAAAATAGATTCAACTTAATAAATGTAGGCAACTCAATGCTCTCTATTTGCTTGAAGGAGCTAAGAATTATCAACTCTGGATTGCCTAGAATGACCGTTTGTTACCTGTGAATGATGTTTTGCATTTAAAAAAGGTACTTTGCTTTTTTTTTTATCGCGCATACTAAATATTGCTATCAAATTGTCAGAGAATGGAAGTGTTAAAGATTGAGTCAACAATTAAAAATGCACTGATTGTCCAATTTTTACGAAATTTAGCTCATAAAGGTGTACTTTAGAATCAATATAGTAAAATATAAGTAATTGCTATGCACAGAAGGCATCTTTAAAAATTGAACTATGATTTTCCATAGTGGATTATTTCCATGGTTCCCTTTTCTTGGATTTTTTCCATGGGTTAAGTATAATCATATATTAAAATGTTTCTGTAATTCTATGGGAAGCTCGATTAATTTTGAACTAAAACTTTAGACAGCATCTTCTGGAAACAAATATAATGTTTTGAAACCACATTGAAAAATAACCATGGATTAGTTTAAAATATTTATTAAAATCAATTTTTTTTGCTCATTTTGTACATTATGTTAGATCTATATTAAAATTAAAGTAGGGAAGGAGCAATTACCTTAGTAACCCAATATTAAAGCAGTAGATCAATAACCATCATATACAGGGTGTTAAAGAATTGCAGGGACAAACCTCTAGGGCTTAAAGTATATATGCAATCAAACATTTTTTGTTAATAAATGTATGGTCACAAGTGTTTCCTTTCAGGGGTAGAGCTTCTCAAAGATTCTTTAAGAAGCGCCTGAATGTAGGCAACTCAATTTACTACCTACTATTTGTTTCCATAACGACTTGGGAAGTGAGAAAACGGTCTTTATTTATCCTGTATTAATTTCCGTCGTTATGGAAACAAATAGTAGGTAGGAAATTGCCAATAGTAGGTAGTAAATTGAGTTGCCTACACTTAGGCGCTTCTTAAAAAAATCTTTGAGAAGCTCTATCCCTGAAAGGAAACACTTTTGACCATACATTTATTAACAAAGCCCTAGAAACTTGTCTCTGCAAATCATTAACACCCTGTATATTACATACAAACGAGGCGGTCGTAGACTAGAGGGCAGCCCCTCCGACCTCTATGCTGAAGGTCTGGGGTTTAGTTTCCCATAAGGGAACATCGGCCGTTCACCCTCGCAAGGCAATGACAAACCAGCAAAACATTCTGCCTGGTAATAACTTCTCTGGAGTAGAAGTGTTCACACTTCCAATTCGGTTCGGAGCTTACATTAGGCTGTAGGTCCTCTATATCTGTGGCACTCTAAACGCGCAACAGAGACATACGAGAGCAGATGGCTACATCTCGTAAGAGGCAAAGCGTATAAACATGGTAATGACAATCTAAAAGATGAAAAAACTATCTTTCTTCTTAGGGTGCTTTGTCTCTTACGAGACGTAGCGATCTTCTCTCCTATGCCTGTGTTGCGCGTTTAGAGTGTAGCCCGTGATTATTATTGTTTTTAAACTGTCAGTGATTAAATAATAAAAATTACAACTGTAACTTTTTACTGCGCGGCCTTACAAATAAACATACTTTTATTAATTAATTTAATAAAAATAAACAGAGGTTTTTACTTTTTTGAGGTTACGAGTATCAAATACTTATAAATTATGATTGGCGACGTACGGTCTCACCAATTTGCCTATAAGATGGCCTTCCACATAAATTAATTCACTGTTCGTATATAAGGGCCGTCGCGAGTGTATGTGCCGTCCCTTTTCGGTGTTGCCTCAAAACAAACATTTTTCATGTGCTTTTTTTCATAATTTAAAAAACAACAATCGTACTACTCCTTCAGTTTTTTTTCAATTGTCATGACTGATAATACATAAGGTTTTAAACAGACATTTTAAGTGGGAAAAGTAGCTTTCCGCGCGAATGTCAATAAAGTAATCGTCATGTAACGGCAACACGTCTGGAAGCTCCGGAAAGTAGTCTAACATATCACTGAGTTGGTCGATGTGTATAAATAACTTTCTTTGTCAAGTTCATAGTTTCTTAATATTTCCAAATTATCTGAGTTGTTAGGTAGGTTGTACTTTTAATAATAAATATTTGGATTAGTTACCTAAATTCTTTTATTATAATTTATTCTTTTAAACATTTAAATGGCGTTTTCAACTTTCATTCTGAATTTTGTATATTTATAAGATTATTTTTTAAGAAAGTGCATATTCAATTATAAAACAATCGATCAAATCCAATCGTGCTGTCGTTATCACTTTTGTATTATTTCGTAGTATTATCTAGTGCCGCATATTCTCAAAGCGGAGGAAATGTTTTTATGCAGAATAGTAACGCAAGGACCTGCCTGAGTGCTAGCGACGTCCCTGCGTATATATTATAATATTACAAATGTATTAGTTGCTTTTAAAACTTTTAAATTTATCGTCACCCATGAATAACCCTGTATGAATGATCAAAAGTAGTTACCTCATTTGCTTTTGATTTTTATTTATAACAAAATAAAATATCAATTGTGTTTAGATCCCAGCCAAATATCAGAATTGTTAGCGAAGACAATATCAGACGCACACGCACGCACATGTCTGTATTCACTCGAACATATACATGAAATGTTCCGTAAACCCCCTGATCTATCACGGGTGATATACTACAAGAATATGGCGCATGAAGAACTGTGGCTCGAATGTGCTCAGAAACTTACGACAGTAATACAACAAATCATCGAGTTTGCCAAAATGGTGCCTGGGTTTATGAAACTCTCACAAGATGATCAAATCGTACTGCTTAAAGCTGGTATGAGTCTATTCAATTTTTTGAAATGTTTACCTCATATTATATTATTCTTACAGGCAGCTTCGAGTTAGCAATACTGCGAATGTCAAGATATATGGACTTATCGCAAGGATCTGTTTTATATGGGGATTCAACATTGCCACAAGACGCCTTTTTCACATCAGACACGGCTGAAATGAAATTAGTTACATGTGTGTTCGAAATGGCTAAAAGTATAGCTGAACTTAAATTAACAGAGACTGAACTTGCCCTTTATTCTGCTTGTGTTCTTCTTTCTCCGGGTAAGTTTGATCAGAATCAGTAAAGTAACAAATCAACTGATTTTGTAATTGCAGATCGACCAGGGTTAAAAGGTGTAGGTGAAATCAGTCGGCTCAGTCAAGCAGTCATTCGAGCCTTAAGAATAGAGCTTGAAAAGAACCATTCACTTCCAATTAAGGGAGATGTTACTGTTTGTGATGCCTTGTTGACTAAAATACCTACTTTACGGTAAGTACCAGTAACACGGTTTTTAATAACTTTTTATTTGTTACTTTTTACGAAGTGCTAAGTGAATAAATAAAAAACATTGCAGGGAAATAAGTATGTTGCATATGGATGCATTAGGAAAGTTGAAGAGATCCGCACCCCATCTAGAATTTCCAGCACTTCATAAAGAACTTTTTAGTGTAGATAGTTGAGAAATTTCATCATCTCCTGAATTGTAGAGAGCAGCCTTGTGCAGACACGGTAAGTAATACTATCATTATGAAACTAATAATTCATATTATCAGGATTTAGAAACAGTCAATACTATACCCTCATTCAATTGGGTTGAACAGAGATGATAGTTAAAATACACACAAGCTTGGAGAAACTCGTTACGTCTACAATATTTTGAAGACCGAAATACTTATTCAAAACAACTAACTTGCCGTCTTCAATAGGAACTGATGAACTTAGATCATCTGGCTGTTTTCTTTAGCCAAAGTAACTTTAGATCAGTGGCGGCTTGGAATACGGAGTCAAGAAGACATCACACTACCATAACAAACCAGCCTCAAGCCATCTAGATTTTAGACCACCTGGAAAATGGACAACAGCTGTGGCATTACTACTGAACAATCCCACAAACCGCCACTGCTTTAGATAATCTAAGTTTCTCAGTTTATACTGAAGATGGCAATGTGGTTACCGAAATATGTATTTAGGAGTCCTACATATTGTGATGATAGGGGATTCTCCAAAATCCTTTACGTTTGTTCAAGATCAAAGAATGCTAAAAAAAATGCAAAGTACTTCCATATATGTATATATACAAGAATTGGAAGAACACTATGATATTAAATTTAGAAAATGGACAATAAAATTGAAGATAGTAGGAAAATTTAGATAAATAAATTAATATCAACAACAAACAGGGGCAGTTTTTGAAAAATTTGAAAGAATCTCGGTAAAAACCGGTTATTGAAAGTATGAAGAAACTGCATTTATTTGTAATAGATAAATGTAATTTGTTAGGAGACGCTATTAGTCCCAAAAGTATTTTGTTTCTTGTACAAAAATCTTTTACCTAGAAAAAAAAACAATTTATGCTTAGAAAAATATTTCGTCGCGTTTGAAAAGGTTTTCGAATATGAGAATACTTTCTTAAGCCTGTATGACACGGCACAGAATTTTGTACAAAATTTTGTTCAAAGTTTTCGTTAAAATTTTGTGCAAATTTTTAACAGAAATTTGTACAAAATTCTGTCTGTGAGCATGCGCAAATAGGTGCAAATTACGTTGACATCTGTGAGAAAACTGTTAAAATAATCATGTCACTGTAGTTAGGGTAGAAATCTATCAAGGTTTAATAATAATTGTTTACTTTTGTTTACATAACCTCGAGTGTTGTTTATCTCTCCGTGGTTTGTATTATTTTTGCGTTTTCGGGAAAGTTTTTTTTGTTTATAAGTTATAATAAATTTGTGTAGAATGGCTAGTGTTTAGAGATTTTAGATGCTACACGTGGTAAAACATTTACGTCTTTGCCCTCTGTGATCATTGATGAACACTAGAAAGTGCTCGTTTACGCATCGATTTGATGTTTCTGAATAAAATTCTGTAGACTTTAGAACAGGAGCTACAGAATATTGTACAAACTTTTGCTGTATGAATTTTGTAAAAACACTTTGAACAAAATGTTTTACAAAATTCTGTGCCATGTCATACAAGCCTTATATGAAAATATCAAAAATACCTTTCAACTCACAAACAATAAGTTACGATTGAAAAAAATATTTTTCTAAGAGGTTATTAGTTTTACTGTAATTCACTAAACATATTTTGCAAGCAAAAATAAAGTTTTTGTAGGAAGAACAAGGTTAATATCTATTGGTAGAGCAGCATCTCGATGGTTGTTAATCTCATTGTGAGTTAGTTTTGCCCACAAAATATTTTCACTGATAGAGTAATACAGCAGACACTCGATAACGTGAACTAATTCAGACCCCCAGTGTGTTCACATTATCAAAATGTTTACATTAGCGAGGGTGATTTTATTAATCAGCAAATAGCACAATTAATATTTTTTTGCTAATTGTGTCACTCCCGCACCTAGTGCAACCTTGTCTATGATTTTTACTTTGTCACTCAATCTTAAACACTTTCTTTTATTGGATGTGGATGCCATACTCGTAATGCATAAACGCATGCAACAGCCTGACTTAAGTTTAACAACGACTAAAATGAAATCAGCGCTGTTCCTACGAATAATTTGCTGGGAGTCACGTAGGTACATCATAAAAACAATAAAAAACGAACTGTTTACGTTATCGAACTGTACAGGTTGTTTACGTTATCGGGCGTTCCATTTGATCCTATAGTAAGAATTTTGTGTTTACATTAGCGCGATGTTTCCATTATCGGGTGTTTACGTTATAGAGCGTCTGCTGTATATGTTTCTCTTAGAACATTATTTTATAGAATAAAACTATATTTTAATGTACAAAACAAAGTTTCTATTTAAATAATTTTCCTATATTGAAAAAACAATTTTTGTATACAAAAAGTGTTGTTATATACGTATATGTTTTTGTGTTTAAGAAAATATTTTTATAAGCAAGCAAATATTTTGTATGCAAAAAATATTATCTTCTTAGATAAATTTTCTCAGTATGAAAATATATTATTTTGACCTAACAACCCCTCATACATTTACATTCTTTTCAAAAAGCTTTATAAGGGGTGTTTCCTAAAATCCGTACTAATTTTAAGAAGTTAGCAGGCTTCGATTTTCATGGCAACCAGACTGTTTGATTGATTGATTTGAAAGAGCGAGTTCAAAGACGCGGTTTTCCAAGCATCTCGAAGCACTGCATCATTGGCTTATTGTACACCCTAACTAAGAATTTTGTCTATCTGGGGTAATTAATTCCAACTCCAACCAGACTGTTTACTTGCCAGTTTAAATGATATTTGTTGTCTTAATACAGTTTTACAGTTAGCAGTCAAAAGTTTGCTTTGCTAATTCTAAAAATGAAGTCTAAAGAGTTAAACTTTGTGTACAACTTCGACAAAAGTAACCTAAATAGATGAAAAGCCTATACCGTTTCGCATTTTAGACAGGAAAATGAGCCAAAACAAACTATATAGGAGTACAATGTTTTACGACACATTGGCAGCACTAGCTGCTGAACGAAAACCCGGAAGTGGTCGGAAAGCTACAAAAACTAGCAAAAGACAAAATGAAGAATGTGCTGAAGATTTTCGAGAACATTGATTGTGTTACTACTCGTAGTGTAGCAAGTAAATTGAATGTATCGGCAAGATAGCTCTGCAAAACTTTAAAAAAGAAGACAAACATTAGATATCGTAAAAAAAATCCATATCGAGACGTACAAATACTGAAATTTCAGTTACAAAGACGAAATGTGGCCGCCTGATTCGAAATTTTTCTGAAAAGTCCTTCATTTTAGATGATAAATCATATTTCACCCTTTCACATTCAAGTATTGCCGGAAATGATGTATTTTATACAAGTTATGTCTCTCTAATTCCAAGCAGTATAAAATTCTCATGTAGAGCTAAGTTCCAAGAAAAAGTTTTTGTTTGCATTGCAATCCGTCTGAATGGATTGAGTCATTCTTTTATCTGCAAGTCTAGCTTTGCTGTTAACACACAGAAATATTTGAAGGAATGTATTCAGTATCGTCTTATTCCCTACATTCGAGCTAATTATGTATTTGATGATTACGTATTCTAGCTAGATCAAGCAAGTTCACACTACGTAAAAAATGTCATATAATACTTGTTTAATGAAAACATCAACTTTGTGGAGAAAAGTGATAATCCCGTTAAAGTACCGGAAATTCTCCCAATCGAAGACTTCTGGAATATTTTAATATCCTAAGTGTATAACAAAGGATGGAGAGCTTCAAATGTTGATCAGCTAGTTACTAGAATCGGGTATTACCTCCGAAAAGTTGATTTTGATGTTGTACAAAAGCTAGCAGAGTACCTAGAGAGAGACTGAATAAATTTATGTTGAGTACTCTATTATACTGTGTATCATATGATATTTAACCTTCGTACTAGGAGCTAAGGAATAAATTTATTTGATGTTGAAATTAGTACTTACGAATTTTTGAGGAAACACCCCTTACATCTAAATAGTTAAGTATTCAGGTTTTTATTGGTCATCTCTCTCATTTCATCTCTGTGGTTTTTTTATAACTTTATTTAAGGCAGCTCAGCAAGTCTTTGCCATACATAGCTGTGTTCATTCATTCACTTTGTTTAAGCACTAGTGATTGTCTAACCCATCACTGTTTTTGCATTACTCACTATCAGATAACAGATACGTCTGTAGTGAACTATGAATTCAAAAATTAATTTAAAATTACCAGGTTTTGGCAGCCGGCCTCGGTGGTCTAGTGGTTAGCGCATTTGTCTTTAGATCCAAGGGACGCGGGGTCCAACCTGGCCGAGGTCGGTGAGATTTTTCTAGCAGGGAAAAATCTGAAAGTGCGCCTTCTGTCGGATAAGAAATAAAGCCGTAGGTCCCGTGCCACTGCGATCTATGACACGTTAAAAATCACTACTGGAGTTGGAATTACCCCAGATAGGCAAAATTCTTAGTTAGGGTGTATAATGGACTAAATATGGCTTAAGTGCATAAAGATGCTTGGAAAACCGCGTCCTAGATTTCGCTCTTTCAAATACAAATACAATACCAGGTGAAGGCAATCATCTAGCGTCCCTAATTTTACTCATTTGTACTCTTTAATAATATCTAGCCTGTAAAGACACAGCTCTGTTATTTTAAAGTCTCCCAAACTCCACTTGCTTTAGAACAAGTATATGGACCCACCATTTGCCTAAAAAAGTTTTGTCTGTGCTGTGTTATTTAGTTTAATTTTGTGATACCACAGAATAAATACCTAGGTATTTATTCTGTGGTGATACCATATAAAGAGCTGACATAACCTCATTTTATGTAAAGCCGACTTTGAGTCTATCTATACCACAGTTAAATAATAAATGTTTGGTATTTGTGTTTCAGTTGAGCAATAGAATGTTATCTATGTTGGTCTATATATCAACATTAGCTTTTTTTCAGTATTCTATATATGTACAACAATTTTATTGTCCATGTGAGTGATATATATATAAATTTTTCACCACCATAATTTTATAATCCTCATATGATATAATATAACTCAGAGATTTTTTGTTACAGATTCCTTCATACTGAATGTATCGGCCTTAATATATAAATAATATAAACTACGTTAATATGAGATAAATTTTATTGTTGTGACATAGCAATTAACTTAAGAATTGCAGATCTCTATTAGTATCGTTTAGGAAACTGCAGAGGCTCTAGAACCAGGCCCTGATTTCAAAGTACAACTATTTGTTTGTTGTTTGTTATGCCTATTCAGTGTGTTGTTGTTGTGGTTCTCTGAGTTTTGAATCCTTGGTGCTGATTTGTGTTGATGAACTTGAAAATCTGCAGTTTTTTAAATGATGAATTTACGTATCGTAATCTGCCACTTAACATTAAAAAGCTATACACATAAGAGTTAAATCTATACACTATAAATATTATATATAGATCACTGTCATAAAAATTAGCGTAATTAAGCACTTAGGGTTTATAAAATAGCTTTAGACTGTGTCTATATACGTAAGTATACCGAAATATATAACGTCATTTTAGTTTTTAGACTGTCCCTAGCTAACATAATATACAATATAGAAGACTGTAATGCTTAAGTAAGGAAATTACGCTATTTTTTATAACAGTGCCTTTAGTTAAGTTTTACTTGGTGACACATGGTTTTATAAATAAATATATATATAAAGAGATGTATATGTATAAAGTATATGAAAAATAGAACATAGAGTATTTATGAAATAGAAATATATATAATATACGTTTATTATGTTCTGTTTTATTTTGAACTCGACTTCATCAACTCAATATTTCTGCTTACATGTTTGGTTTAAAATAAAACATGTTTCGTGATAAGGCAAATATTATTTTGAATGCAAACTTTTTATATAGTTACGCTGTTATTATAT
>JABXWE010009917.1:0-37108 GCA_014611495.1 Limonius californicus
TTTGCCTTGCCCTTAGAGCGTTTCCTTGAGCTTCCCCGTAAATAAGAACAACATCAGTAAGTTTAATGTTCGTAAAATTTTCCATTTTGGTAGAAAAACTGCTTGCCAGCTTCAACAACAGACTGAATAGCAATTACTGACCTACCTAATAGTAATGGTTTGTGGCAGGTGATAAGAAAGTTTTTTGCACTTCTACATTAATCTCCTTTGCATAATATGTCTTTGAACTAAAATTTTTGTTATTATCCTGCGGAATTCATACAATTTTAGGTCAAATTTTCAATTATTATTTTCTCATATCTCAAGGGTCCCATTGACAAAGAAATGTTTTTTCTAGTTTGTATATATTGCAACCTACCATCAGATTTAATATTTGTATCTATTTCTGATACACCCTGTATAGACCAATTGGTTGCAAAGAAGCAATGCCAAACTTCTCATTAAAATTTGTTTAAGATTTTTTCCCATAATAATAACTTTTTGATTTTTTTTATACTATTTCTATTATATGTTTTATTTGTGTTTTTTTATAGAGTTGTTATTATGTTAATTTTTTTAATAACGAGAAAATTTGTGTTTACCATCTAGTGCTCATATTTTAATACGTTTCTTATATGCGGCCCGCACAACATTTTTAAATTTGTAGTCGGCCCGTTGTAAAAAAAGGTTGCTCATCCCTGCTCTACAGTGATTAAAAACATAAATAAGTTCGCATTAGAAAAGAACAAATGACCTACATTCAGTAATTTAAAACCCATATACGTAATTACAAAGAAAACTATTTTCATGAACGTTGAAGTAAACTAAAAATTATCTTTTACTGTATGCTAACAAACTCGGAAATTTACAGTTCAGGGTATAATTATAATGACTTGTAGCTGCAGGTCCTGGGTTCAATTCCCAGTACCGGAACACCGGATTTTTAACAGTCATTCTCCCTCTCAAGGCAATGGCAAACCAGCGAGGTATTCTGCCTAGTAAATCTTCTCTGGAGTAGAAATATTTACACTTCCCATGCTTCGAAGCCCACGTTAAGCTGTAGGTCCTCTACGTCTCATACACTTTAAACGCGCAACGCTGGCATAGGAGAGAAGATCGTTACGTCTCGTAAGCGATAAAGCACTCGAAAAAGATAGCTGCAGCTAATATTCAAGTGCTTTTTCAGATTGTCATATAAAACACTTCTCAATTAATGGCTCCAATTTTGAAGTTTAGAAAAGCTTTGTTTGGCATAGTTGATGAAGCAGTTTCCCACTTTTAAAGGATGTGTAGGTTGTAAACAATTCGAAACTATTGCAAAGTTTTATATCAATATACAATAACTAAGGACACAGATAATTTAAAAGTTAAATTTAATTACATTAAATAGACACTTTTGCAAAAGAAGTAATACAATTTAAAGCAAATTTAAACCTACTAAAATAGAATTAATGAAAAGGATAAAATATCCCTAGAAACTTAAAATAAGCTGAAAACACAAAACACTTTTATTTCAAATGGCAGCCTTTGTAATAGTTGGTATTTATTTATAAATATTTGTATGCCGCTAATAATATCTACGTTTATCAAAATATCTAACTATTCATGTTCTGGAGTTCCAATACCGCCATGTTGTGAAGAATCTTCTCTCTAATTATGAAATTATTATTCCTTGTAAAATAAATGCTTAAAACATGCCTTTAACTTCTATTTTCATTAAGCAACATTTTTCTTCTGGTAGTGTTTTATAAAGGTTGGAAGAACTATTTGTGATGATCGATTAATAGGAAGAATGGAGGGAAAGTACACGTACTATTGAGTGAAAACCACTGTGAGTTACGTAAGGAAATGGAGATAAAGGAAACGGGTTTGGCTGGAGTATCGCTCAAACCTCAGCTAAGGAAAACATTCTTCTTTATCGTTGAAGTCATTGAAGCACTGCTATCCAGATCTTTCTAAATTGGACAACACAGTCCACTGCCATCGCAACCTACGCGTACCCCGATCGCATCTGATTAATTCTTGATGTGTTTATTTTGGTACACTAAAATTACGTTTATATTTAATAATTACAGAAAATAAGAAGGTTGTATTCTTTATGAAAGTTATCGTAAAATATTTTCTGCAATTGAACGATTCTTGACGCTTTTCTCAAAATTTGAAGAACCTAGATAATTTTTGAACATGAGGAGACTACACTAACGCTACATTTGAGTAAAACTGTTAAAAATAACTACAGAAACAAAACATATTTTATCTACAAAGATAATATATTATAGTTACTCTTCTTTTTACTTTACCATACTCCTAATTACGCATACATGTGATCATAAAAAATTCGATGTTGTAATTTTGACGGAAATATGGTATTTTGAGCTCCAGAAACCCGATCACGTTTGCTTTTGTGTGTGTGCGAGTGCGTATGTGGACGCGTGTGTGTACAACATCTTGTATTTCAGAAACTACTTGATCAATTCATATGAAATTTGGCATGCCAGGATACAATCAAAACTTTTCGGGCAAAATTGTTTTCGATTTTATTGGAAATCAGAAACAGAAATTATTGTACTTTGTTATTATTGTTTTTCGAAAAAATACTTTTAAACATATCAGTGTAGAATTACATAGGACGTCGGAATTCAAATTAAATTTTTTGACGAGATTTCCCGCACAACTACTATTTCTTGAAAATTTAGACTTTAATATTGTTCCAAACGGATCTACGGAATTTGATTACATTTCGTGACATGGTAGAGGCGTCCAAGACCCTTAAAACGGTTTCTTACTTATTAACGTAACTCGTTCCTGATATCGACCAAGATAGGAAGAGGCAAGACAGCTTTATTGGCGATTTATTATTTCTCTGTAAGCTTTCCTCTACATTTTTTATATGATAAAAAGTATTAGGCAATATGCTAACACGTAATAAAATTAATCTAGGTATTAGACCCTTCTGTATTTATATTTTTCTTCTGGATTCGCTTGAAAATAGAAAAGAAAGAAGTATTACATAAATAGCGGAAAGCACAACTTTTTATATAACCAGTTAAAGAGTTTCTTTAAAATTATACGCAATTTTAAAATTTCGACATAACTTTCCAATTACTTTCTCGTCGGTGTCTAATTAGATTAAGTTTTCTTTTGAAAACATTATAATAGGGAATAAAATAGTTTAAACATGGGAAAGTATATAGTTTTGCTTAATACATTTTCATAGAAATCACTTAGCGGAATTTAAAAATATTGGTGTTCTACTTTATAAATCGCAAAATACCGATTTCACTCCGGGACGAACAAAGATTTTGTATTTTTCATCACTATTTACTTCAGAAAGAATACGTCGATTTCGCTATAGACTTGGAATCTACTCAAATAGGAAACAAAGTCGCTGTAGTCGGTTTCTATGAACATACTGTATTATTAATTTAGGTTAGGTTGTGCACCTTATTAATGGCACGATTTAAGTCTGTCATAATAAAATAGTCTAGCGTTAAATTTTATTACAAATTATAGTTCAATAAATAAAATAGTTAGGTATTTTATATCGATCTCTAGATACAAATGTTACAATGTTAGAACGTTTTTTTATAAATCATTAGAATTAGCCTTAATTCAAGTAATGAAACACAATGGGGTTTTATAAATTCTGTATTTTACGCTGTTGCATCAATGTAAGTTAACAGAATAAATAAATAGTTACAGTGTTCTTGTAGGAAGATGTTTAATAGAGTTTCGCATTGTAACTGTAACTCTAGGCAGCAGAAAGATGTGTGATATGATTGCTTCATTGGAAATGTACATATTTTCGCGTAGGATAATCCGTTTTCATTTATTATAAGCAGAAAAAAATAGAACGTTATGTCTGCTGGGCCAAGACACGGTATTACTTTTCTAGAAAAATTTCAATAATTTCATCCATATTTCCACGGTTGCTGTATGTATAAACGTACTAACATGCTTATTGCATTGCTAGATGAGCTGGATCAATACCTTCGAATCAAACAGAATGTGCTAGAATTCTTGATATCAGCTGTGTAACCATTTGTAATGCATATAGAACCTAAATACCTTTCTAGTTGCCTCTCGTTAATTTCAGCGTTTTATTAGTTTGAAAAATGTATACTCAAACGTCAACATATAGCAACAGAAATTGCAAAGCAACCATAAAGGAAGCGTTGTGTTTCAAGGATATCCTTTTATTTGTCCTGGAACCTTTGTATAGGTGTTTTTATTGAATTATTCTTTGTATATTTATTCTACGTCTATTTGATTCGGCAGCAGCAGTTTTATTACATCCGCATAGCATTTTTTATTTTATATCTTTTTGCCCTTTGGAGATGTTTTTCATTTATTTTCACGTTTTCCGGGACGTTATTTTTTAGTACTTGTGTAACACGTTTTAACTTCGGCGGTGAAATGTATTCCTAAATTTCGTTAAGTCGCAACAAAGGTTTGCAACATTGTCGCGCAATTTTATAAGACGTTTTATTAGCATTTTGTAGATATTATGTGCAGCTGTTGCAGCAACATAAAACCCTGGAAATACACCCTTATTTATATTATTACACAGTAATTTATTTAAAATATACGATGTACTTAATGTTTCTATGCTATATCTACAAAATTCAGTAGATTGATTTTATTCACTTTATACTGGGTGTACATGATGATGGCCAACGTACGCTGAGCAGATAAGGCACACAAATAAGAATTACATGACAGTACGATGTACATGAGAAGTGCGGGAACAAAAAGAAATAAAGAACTAGTTAAATTTCTGAAACAGAAGCGCAATTTTATGAAGTTTGTTATGCTGATAGAATTTCAATTATCTGCAATTACTTTTGCAATAACTTGAATAAGTGAAATTTCATCATTATTACAATCAAAAATAAATGCATTATAATTATTGCTGCAAATTTCAATCTAAGTAATTTTTGATAAACGAATATAAAGATTCCTATGTAAGTAATTAATATTTACTAAATCTACTGTTTTGAAATACCATCTTGCTTACAGAAGGTATATCGATATTTTCATTATTGATACAGCTTAATAGCTAGAGCAGGATGTATATTTTTACCTACGCTGTTTAATTTATACTCAGAAGCACTGTTTCAGTAAGCTTTGGCGGTGTATTATCGTAATATAGTAATTAATTGAAAAATAATTATCAATATACGCTACCGGACAATACCGTACTTTTAGCGGATAATGTGCTATATTCACAGACTTACAGAACTGAGAAACGAGACCAGCAGTCAAATATATGGTAATTACAGAAACACCAATTGATAAATATACACCCGAAATAAATGTACGGATTGAAATACCCAGGCCTGCATTTGTCAAAATGAAACAGTTAGTTTGTAACGGAAACTATAGCCTAGAGACACGAATGTGAATAACCAGATGTTATGTTTTCAAGATCCTTTTATATGGCGCGGAAGCGCAGATACCCAATAAAAACATTAGTAGAACAGCAGAAGCGTTTAAAATCTGGGTTTACAAACGAATACTAATAATATCATGGGTGGACAGAGTGAGGAATAAGGAAGTGTTACCGAAACTAAACAAATATACAGAACTCCTCTACATTATTCAGAAACAAAACTTAGAATACCTGGGCCACATAATGAGAGGAGATAATTATGAATTACTGCAACTGATTATATAAGAAGAGTTATATGTCCAATAACAGTAACAAGAAGGAGAATATCCTGGCTGAAAATACTTCGCCAATGGTACGACCTCATGAGACCTATTTAGAGCGACATTGTCTAAAGTGTAAATAGCAACGATGGTTGGCAACATCCATTAGAAAGCTGCACGTGCAGAAGAACGGTTATTTTGTATCAAGGGCGATAAGTGGAAATTAGCGATCGAAAATAATAAATTTATCCGAGAAAGGGATACCAAAAATACATTGTTACCTAATACTCTTGCTATGGAGTTGTGTAACTAACCTTACGTTTGTGTTGTGCAGCGTATGGTTACCTCCCATTTTTTACTTTCCCCCATGGACTTTTTATTAGATTTATAGCCTTGAGGAGATGGCAGGTAAACATTGGACGATAAACATAACTTCTTGTAGTGAAAACAGACCGAGTAAATGCGTGAAGATGCTCGTGGAAAAAATATTGTTAAGTCGGAATAACATAAACAGTGTAGAATGGGATTTTGGTGTCACAAACAAACTGGTGTAAATAGTGACTACTTTACTTTACTTGTGGCAAAATAGTAGACAAATAATTGAGTTGTATCAAGAACTGTATTTAATGTATGATAATTATGTATTATCAAATACCTACTTTAACCCTTTCTTAGATTAAGTAAAACCATTATAAAGATTCATTAAAGCAATAGTAGTTACCCATGAGAACCAGCCGTTTTCTAGTCTGGTAGTAGTTTTAATTGTGTAAATCATGGCTAGCCACAATTAAGTCAATTATTAGATGATTTTGTTTAAATTATGAAATTTTATGGAAAATTGTTGTAGTATTTGAAAATTATCGACACACAATTTCTCTAAAATAATTAGGGGAATGAACATTTACAATATCTTAATTTTGTATAGTATATTATTGTCTCAAAACTAAATCATTCCATTATGTGCATATGTTGGTTATTAACCAAAATCGTTTTAGCGCTGTTGCTTTGAACTTCTTTAATGACAATTAAATTTTTGCTGCATCAGGAATGTCAAATCAAGGATGATAATAGTTTCTGTTACTGCATTGCTTCGTGATATTTCTACAACATTCTACTTCATTAAATAGCATAGCTCAGTAATTTTGTGTTACTTTCCGTGTATATTCCCTAGTTTATATCAATTCCTTATGTTACGACTATTAAGATACTAATGGGATATAACATTCTCCATAAGACCGATCATAGTTAACACATTTGTTCTTCATTAAAAAGTAAATGCAATATTATTAATAATTGCAACCGAAATTTAGTTCATCTAAAATTCAATGTGCTAATACTTCAGCCAACAGTATCACCATCAAAGAGCCATACTATGGTATCTATCAAAATCGTGTGCTTCCATAATACAAATTGTAGAATATCTCATGCCGATTAATATCAAATGCCCAGATTCATATTCAGATTGCATAATTGTAACAATAATAAAGTTATCCATGATTCCCAAAATTAATAAAATTTCTTTTTCGCTCGAGATTTATTTGTAGTCTCATGGGGAAGATGTGTTTGTAGAACTTTTTCCGTATTAATTAAATAACCTAAAATAGAATTTACTCAGGCGATTAAACGAAAAGCAATAATTAGGATATTAAGTCTGATTTAGTACATTTTTATAAAATGAAATTAAATTTTAAAGGAAAATCTATTTTCCTTAACAGGCTTTAACTGGCTGTAAACGGTTAACTTTCCTTTCTGCTGTGTATAAATGACTAATTAAAAATGAATGTAAAGGTTGATTTGGGAAATTTCTATATAATGGAACATTTCTACACGAAACAGCATTTACATTATATTTCAATCAAATATTTGACACTCCTAAATAAAATCTTTAATTGACTAATTAAATTATTTTCATTTTAGCAAAATTAATTAACATTAAGATATTCTTAGTAAGCTTTCAAGAGTCAGCATTATCTTAAAATACACGCCTAATTTAATGTGTATATGTGTCTGCTCACAACATGAATACCATCAAAATGAGTTGCGCTTATTAGGGAAGATTACATGCGGCAATTTAATAACAGGGAGTTTAAACAGCATCTTGCAACACCCTTTACTAATGAGCCTGTTCCTGACAGACATGCTAATGAGTTTGACTCTCAGTTATCTCTATTTATGCAAAACTTAGTTTAGTTTACTAGAAAAATATTGTGTTAGATCATATCATCAAAGTAGAAACCTTAAAAAATTTATGCAAATTACAATATGTTCGGAATTTTCAATTTGGAAATAAATTTTGATATTAAGCTCTTTCATCACACAAAATATATTACTAAGTAGAGCGTGGCCAATAAGACGTATAAAAACAAAAAGGTGACTATAAGTTACTTAAAAGCATTAAAGAGGAACTGAAACCATATAATAGATGTGAAATAAATACAAGAAAATAAGCCTAGTGAATTAAAAATGAAGAAAAAAGTAATATGTTACGAACTGTAAACAAAACTGATACTCATAATACCCAAAAACACTAACAATATCTAATAATGTAAAAGTAACAATAAAATACATACATTACTATTAATTTATGTAATATTCCGCTAGATTGGTCACCAAGCGCTTTCCATCGTTAATTAAACGAATGTAAGTAGTCTTGTAGTTTATATCAAATTGGACCGGGCTTGGGCAAAAATATACAGGATGATCAACAAACCTTCCCATGAAAATTAGCTGTGGGGAAGAACATGAGCGTTTACTTAAGGCATACAAGTTATAAGATTTGCTACAATCAGTTAACAGATAACAACGTAAAGTTCAGTTGCTACAAATATGCATTACCCTCTAACAATACATATTTACTTTGCTTAAGAGTTTATCTTAAAATTTTACAGCTGGTCGTCATGCAAATGTAACTTTTGAGTGTCCACAAGTTCTTTCTTTTTATCTGTTCTAGTGTCTTCCACAAATACGTTTTTAATGTAAAGAAAACAGAATCATATGCGCAAGGTCTATTTTCAAAAATATAGCTTTGATGTTGTTTTAAGGCTTTCTGAATTTAGATTAAATATAAGTATTTCGCTTAGATTTGAAATAAAAGCTCTAATGTAGTGATAACTACACATTTATTATTATTAATTCTAAACTA
This sequence comes from Limonius californicus, assembly GCA_014611495.1. Lineage (NCBI taxonomy): Eukaryota > Metazoa > Arthropoda > Insecta > Coleoptera > Elateridae > Limonius > Limonius californicus. The sequence continues at coordinate 8,774 of JABXWE010009917.1, forward strand.
ACAAGGGAATGTCTAAATCACCTGACATCTTCTTGTGAGGAAAACCTATTTCAACTTATATGGCTGCCAGGGGACACAAGAAGTAGATCCCTTCACGAAAACCGGTGTAGCCACCGCGTTTACAGGGCTAGAACCAATATTCGGTATACCCAAACAGCAGTGATATAATGTGGACCGATACACAACACATTTCTCACTAGGAAGCAGTACAGGGACAAAAACTGGAAGAGGAAATAATTGGAACGCATTCTCGCAGAGTCACAACTGACGTCCTCCATCTAGGACGAACTCAGATTAGACGGCTGGTAGGACTTATAACAGGGCACTGTCAGCTACGAAAACACCTATACAAAATTGGTGCATACAGAGGGAACACATTCTGCAGACTATGTGAAGAAGGGGAGTAAACAGCGTCACACATAATCGTTGACTGTCCAGCACTTCACCGCAACTACTATTCGGGGGAAACACTTCATGAAACAACCTTCACACGTGAAAACCTCGTAAAAGAACATCCTGCAACTGCAGATCTACTATGAAAGGATCGGGGGCTCAGAGAACACCATAGAGTCAAAGTGCAAATTGGGGTAACTAACCCTTTCCAAATCCCTAATCATCCCTAATAATCAATCAATCCATCAACGGTTGCATTTGCCTTTGGATTCAAAGGACGCGGATTCGAGGTCGGTGAGATTTTTCTAGCGGTAACAATCTGCAAATGCACCTTCTGTCGGATAAGAAGATAAGTTGGAACTATTTTAGATAGGCAAAATTCTTAGTTAGGGTGTAGAACAAGCCAGTGATGGCTGCAGTGCTTAGAGGTGCTTGGAAAACCGCCTCCTAGATCTCGCTCTTTCAAATACAATACAATACAACTGGTGCATTAATAATTATTAGCAGTCTTGACACAATTTGTTAGCAATTCATCTAATCTTATTAAGAAGATTAGAAGCTCACTGGGTGCGAAATTCTTATACGAGGGTAGTAATTCTACGGATGCTTAGTTTAACATTCTTAAATAAATATTTTATGTTGTAGAGCGATAAGTAACTGCAGAAAATAGACGATATCTTGAAAATTATTCAAGATATGTGCTAATTTTTATAGACTGTATAGGAGAAAAACAGATACCGGTGACACAGGATAGCGGTGAGCTATAGCTTAACGTGGGCACCATACAGAAAGTGCAGCGAATGTCATCTGTGTAGAACGACTCACGATGAGAGTGTAGTATAGTCTCTTATAGGTTATGCAAACCTTATAGGAGTTGGCCATACAACCATGCCAAATGTAAGCGCCTGAACGGCAGTGGAGTTCTCAAAAGATATCGCAATTACGACGGTGTAAAATTGCAACTTCGGAAAGATACTTTACATTCCCTGTAAAGAAGTGCCTGAAGAATGTTTTACTTAGAAATGCCTAGTTTTTCGGTTTTTTATAACCATTTGGTTTTCAGAGGTGGCATCTATACGTATGAGTGATCCATAACTTTTAACTACTAATTGCATTATTTATCTTACAATCCCTATTTAATAACACGGCAAATCAGTAATTACTTGGTTTACCAAAAATACTTGTAATGAAGTAACAGAAATTGATTTAGTTTACTGTTTACCTTTTAACGGCACAGTGGAAGAAATTGTAAAGCGTAAGCCAGGACAAGCCTTGCTAGTTTCTGACAAACAGGTCTTGACGAACATTGAAGTCACCTTTTAAATAAAGGCAAATAATGGTTTTTTTGCTTGAAATACAATCGAACTCCTATATAGTGAAACCCCATTTAGTGAATTTTTCTTATTAATGATTTTCTTGCGAGAATTTTGACCTTTAGACTCAATTACATGTTAAAGTACTTCTACGTTATAACGTAAAGCCTCTATATTGTGATATTTTTTTTCAACCTTTAACGATATTTCTCAAGTTTACAGGTAAAATTCTGAGCGAATTATGAAATACTATCTCTTATTTTTCCAAAGAAATTTTTCTTTCTTAGTCAAACGTAAATTTAAGTTTTAATCGGATTATAAAATGTTCACAAAGTTTATACAAGCTGTATCTTTGTACAACTAATATACAAAATTCTTATGATGCAATAGGATAATCTTTGGTTTTCACATCTCGTAATGTGAAGTTCATCTACAACTGTACACGCATTTGTTAGATGCTATCTTGGTGTGAGACTCAGTGGTCCTTCAAAAATGGAAAAAGAAAATGTTTGAGTAACCTTCCAAGACAAGTTAAAGGTGTTGGAAGACGTCGATAAGGGTGTCAAACAATATTTGTCATCGCAAGATTTGGTATTGCTGTCAATAATGTGTCGGTAATCGTAACAAATAGGGAACAGGTATTGAAATAGCACGAGAAACTTTAATTTGGCTGAAAGCAAATTAGGTTCTGTGTTATACACCTTTATTATTAAAATATCGCTTGAAATGTTGCCGACTAATATATAGTAAAGTTTCTATAAAGTGATTTTTTTGGAAACTTCCCGACATCACTATATGGGAGCTCGAGTGTACTTTAGTTTTTCGAAAACATGGTGGCGATTAATAAACTCCATCAAGCCGACGATTTGTTTCTGTAATAATTACATTTAATATGTAATATAATAAAAGGACTGGGGTGGCTCAGTGGTTAGACAGCCCGGCTTGGGATATAACAATCCGAACGCTTCCCGGTTCCGATACTCCATGGGTCGGAAATTTTTCTAATTTCCTGGGTGGTCGGTACTGGGTTCCGGTGTCCATTAGTCATTGGGGATCAATGTAATGTCACTTCTCGTATTAGGGTCGCATTACAGGAGTAAAAGACCATAAACAAAATCATCCACACACACCAGGCAAATCAAGCACGGTTTCACATCAACACGGTAACCCGCAGAATCGGACCCTGTTGTGCATAGCATAACTAGCTTAGCTTTGCCTCACACCGCTTCGGCACTGCGCAAGCGGTATAAACGAGAATAGTGATTATAATGATGTAATGTAATAAAACTACTGGGTAAAAGCGAAAACTTAATTTTCTCGTGTTTGCATGTATGTATATTAATTTGTAGTTTGAGAACCGCTGGCAACGGATGTCCAGCTAACTCTTAAACATTTACTATTTACATACATAACATTTATATACTATTCGTTTTTGGCAATCTAAACAAAAGTTGCAATAAAATATAGGTTACTAAATATATTCTCAATATTGTAATTGGAAAACACTTTTTGTATAAAGCAGCTGGAAAACGTTTAGTTATAATATCTTGCAAGTATTTTTGTAGCACACTGAAGCTCAGAGTACAACCAATAAACAGGGGTTACTTGTAGACAAGTTTTGTATTTTCTTGCATTGTGCATGTTTGAGGTTGCCTAATACGCTGCTGACAAGCCGTTCGATTGCAAATAGCAACGACCTGCACCTATCTAGTCTTGAAAGTATGAGCAGCAATATGGATTTCAATTTTTAATGACGGTCTTCGTTGCTAAATAATGAAAGGTAATTTAGCATGCTTGCTTTCAATTGTTGTTACACAAATTCAAAACGTGTTTCTTGTAACGAAAATTACGTCAATTGTAGCGATAAAAATAGGTTTCCATTACATTCACCGAATTTTAATGTAATTATTAAATTGGTACATTCGAATGACTGACCCATTTACTTTATCTTGACTAGAACAAATTGCAAAATAATGCTAATAATCGGTGAAATCAAAGGGTTTTTGACAAAATATATTTAAAAGTCCATAAGCAACACAAAGTAGAATAGCTCTTCGGAAAAAAATATTGAGGCGTAGTCGTTTGACAAGAACAGTTTATTCTCTAAAAGATTTACTACTATATTTGAAATTATCTGATTTTTGAACTTAATTTATTTTAATATTTTTTGGTCCGCTGTTCAATTTTCCATATGAGTTCGATTCCAATGCGGCATTTCTTGGGTGTCTTCTATTATTTAATATTTCATAGTTGTTTAAAACTGCTACGCCTTTAGTGTTAAATTTAATATCTATGTTTCTTGCCGAAGAGACACTTTAAACATTTACTACAGAGTACAGCTCTTCACTGCTGTGTTCGTTTTTAGTGAACTATTACTAAAACATAAACGTCCACATGTTGCAGCTATTTGTCGTAACTTACAGTAGCTCTTATTTATGCTACATACAGTTCGATAAAAACAATTTAGGCTAAACATCCTTAGATGTGGGGTTGCGAATAATATGTATTTCTACTAGACACGTTAACACCGCCGTATAGGGCTAAAGAACAAATTACTGCTTGTGATGAATGCGTAAAAAGCTGGCAGGAGCATTTCCATTTCTAATTTGTCATTGCCCACTATACATTGATCATCCGTAAAATCTACATGTTCTAGTTCCTTCTATCACATATCATATAATTTCCCTATTTCTGTCAGTCACTTTCGTTATAAACTGGTGTAGCACGCGTGGGACGACGATAAGCGACGCACGTGACACATTCTTGATGTACGTTCTATAATATCTGAATTGCATCTAGAGTTGCCCTTTACTATCTACACACGCTGTCATAAACCAATATTGCTGTTTCAGAATCTACAAATTTCGTCAAATTACTCGAGAAGCTTTGAATATTTTAAAAATTGTAGTAGGAGGTGTATGTATTCGGAGATTTATTTTGCTGCTTCCCTAGTTAAAAAGAGTTGTACGAGCAAAGAAAGATACATTTTAGAAAATGTACCCTTTATATATATAGTATTATTAAAGTGGTAAACGTGAAACGTTTTTGTTTACAAACTCGCTTACGTTATTATATTTTAATAGCACTACATGAATGCAACTTATTAAGTAAAGTGATGTATTTAGTTAATAGTTCTATAGTAATAAAAAGCTATTATTATTATAATTAAAGGGTTTTATTATGAACCAATAAAAAAAAATCATAATTTCTAAAAATGCATGTATATCCATGCTCTTCTAGAATTTATCTGCTGAAATAAATCATTATTTATTAGAAATGGATAAAGTTCATTTAATTAGTTAAAACAGAAAGAAACAGATGGAGCTAACACATGATATACAAAATATTGGTCCAGAGCTATTAACATGTACATTGTACAAATGCTTGAGCAAGCATGAAGGGTAAGCGGACGAAGTAACCACAAATATAACTGAAGGAGGTGATGAACTAATAATTATAATATTAGTATTTTCTAAGGTATACCTAATTGCGTCTTCCAACATCACTCTGAGCAAAATGATATACGGCATACCTACAAATTTTAAAAAATGTGAATTTGACCCCACCGGGAATCGAATATGGAACCATATTATGTTTTGATTTGAAACCTGGATCTCCTACTACCTTACTGAATTGTACTGAATGTAAGATGATTTTTTTTTGTGATAGTTTAGAATTTAGATTTATGTTACTATTCCGGATCTACAGTATGTGCAGTAATTCATTAATTCTCTTTTTTTTTGCCCAAAACTAGAATCCACATCCATCCATGCCGGTAGGCTTAGGACACGGTAGAAGCTACTTCTACCATGGACTTAGGATAATTATTCATTTGCATATTTGCATATGCAAATGCAAATTTTAGACATTTTTGATAATATATAGATATTTTAATTATTTTTAGCATTAATGCATAATTTGCAGCATTTGTCTGTTTAAATTGCATATTTATATATTTTGTTGTTATTAAGTACAGATTCACTTCGTCAAGCATTATGGAGAGTTCCAGAAATTTTAAATAATCTTCTAAACCCATTTATTCTGTATTTTGAATAGGTAGGTGCTTTCTTAGTTGTTAAGCTTCGAAAAACAGTATACTTTGAAATGCTAAGGGGATTACTAGGGTTTGAGTCGCCCTGTTGCGTTAACGGGAAAATCTGTGAAAGTTTAACAATGCATCATTTCATCAACAATCAGTTGTCTACTAGTTCCAATAGTGTGTTAACATCTTCAAGAGGCCGAAAGAAAAAAGGTGTATAAGTGCTATTTTAAACCAGTTTGTGAGTGACTATGAGGATTTCACAACAGATGGGCATCTGTTATTTTATAAATACTGCGAAGATCCTGTTGCGGCAACCAAATACTTTCAAGTTACACAGCATCTCCAAACGAAAAATCGAAAAAGGGAGAATAACCAACGGCAAATGTTAATTTCTGGTTTACCAAGTCCTAGACCTAAACACTGAGAATTTAATGAAGAAATTTGCAAGCTTTTTATTTGCGCTGATATTCCGTTGACTAAATCAAAGAATGAAGTTCTTTGCAATTTTTTGAAAATGTACACGAAACAGAATATTCCAGACGAATCGATATTAAGAAACAATTATGTTTCCGAGTTATATGCATGTTACTGCATACACAAACTAAGAGAAAAAGTAAAGGATCACAGTATTTAGCTGTCTTTGGATGAAACAACCGATGCAGAGCAAAGATGTGTAGCAAATTTTGTGTTTGGTATATTAGGGGTAAACGCAGACAAAAATAAATCCCATCTGCTGCTTTTAAAAATCTTGGACAAAGTAAATCATCCAACAAGTGCTGCTTTTTTCCGCGACTTTCTAAGCTTATTGTGGCCGTCTGGAATTTTATGTGAAACAATGCGAGTGATTTGTAGTGATGCTGTACCATATATTTTCAATGCGAGGACTTCAGATATTGTATCCTAACATGATACACGTGACGTGTTTAGCACATGGTTTACACCGAGTAGCTGACTTGGTTCGCAATCTTTATTCAAACGTTAACGTGCTGATACTATCTGTGAAAAAGATTTTTCTCAAAGCACCGAGTCGTGTGCAGAAGTTTCGGGAAGTTGCAGGGGACGTTCCACATCCGTCCGCGCCAATCATTATTGGGGAACTTGGATCGACGTTGATGTGTATTACGCTAAAAATTTTGAAATTGTGAAGAAAGTTATTAGTAAATTCAACTCCAAAGAAGGGCAGGGTTTGGAAGAAGCAGAGAGTATTCTGAGAAAAGGTATTCGAGAAGATATGATTTTTATACGAGCTAATTTAGTTTGCATTTCAACTGCAATCTCTAAACTAGAAGCGAAGGGATTATATTTACAAGACAGTATTGAAATAGTAGATGTGGTAAAGGGTTTAAGTAAACTCAAAAAAAGGATTTCATTAACAAATTAAACGAAGTGCTGTCAAAACATACGGGCTATCAACAACTGAAGAACATAAGCGGGGTGTTGTAAAATGAAACAGCCCTGACGCAAGAAATGAACATTTAAATATCATTGACATTCTAACTTATGAATTGGTACTAATAGAGTAATAGTGTTGTGTGATGTCGAGAGTCTTTTCACAGTACAAACATATTCTCGCTGAAAGGCGATAATCTACATTCGAAAATGTATTACACCACCTTGTTGTTTAGTGCAATTATGATTTGTTTTCATAATTTAATTAATTTCAAACTAATAAGTTTGTTTTTTGATTAATTTTAATTAAATAATGTTGGATTTAAAAAATTGTTGTGCGTTTTAATAGAAAAATAAATATTTAAGTGCATATTTTGGATGTTTTTCGTGCATATTTGCATGCATATTTTGAAGTTTTGTAGTGCATAATTACCACCTTTTATGAATAGTGGCCGAGGAGCTGACAGCCGACCTCAATTAAGACATCTATTAAGCTATTCATTTATATTATAACAAAATTATTCACAGCAATTAGTTTGCTTATCTGGTTTAATTATTAAAGAAAAAAAGATAAATATATTTTCTCACTGAATGTTACCTTACAGTTTTAATAAATATTGTACAAGATATTCAAAAATTCACTGGCGGCTTGAGTATAGAATATACGTTATGTTGGTTGAATATGTCAAAATTAATGGCTGTGGACATTTCGCCACTTAAACACTGAACTTTCACGTGGTCCCTTACTTCGCTATGCCTTTTTCTAAGCTGCATAGGAAATCAATTATTGCTCATTTAATTTTATTTCTATCTATTTATTTTACGTCTACTCTGGAAGTCGGTAGATTAGTTACAAGTAGGTATAGCGCAGGTATGATATTATTTAAAGCGATTATTTTACGAAAAATAAATTCCAGAGCTGTAATTTAGGACCTATCCTTTGTTCGTTCTGCATATTCAACTAAAAATGTCATTTAATACTAAAAATCGTCTGTACATTTTAGATTTTCTTGTATATTACGGTGCAGTGTACATATTAGCATTACACTTTTATTTAATTTGATTTAATTTAAAATGTGTAAAATCTAACACCTGGGGAAGTTATATCTGATTAGCAAATTTGTTCTTCTTCCAGGTGTTCTGTGCGACAATGTCGTATTGTAAATGTTAGAAACGAATTCGGTATATTTATAATTTAAATAGCATTAGGAAAAATTAATTCCTATGTATGTTTGTTGTTAATTGTCTTTCAATATTTATTTCACAAAGTACTACCCAACTAATAAAAAAATCTAACACGTATAACATAAAAAAACAACACAAAATTTAAGGTGTGTACGAAGAACGAATGAGAAATATATCTAGATTTTCTAATATTAGTCGGATTAAATTATTTCTGGAAATTTCATAAAGTAAATAAGTTTATGTTAAAGCAAAGAACATTTCTTGATCTGACAGAATTAATACAGTTTTAAAATGAATATCTTGATGCTATATTACAGACTTTTATATTCAATATGGAAGCAGTACGTAAAACATAAATGTTGAATGAACGGAAATATAGCTTTAAGTATTTTGCCAAAAATAGACAAATCTATTGATATTGTCTATAATAACTACAATTTATTGCATAAATCTCAGTCTAGTTTTAAAAGCCTGTTAACAACAACTTCAGATTAGGTTGCACCTTGTTTTCGAATTTTGCACGAGAAGTTGAATCCGATGATAACATGTTGACTGTAAAACATTTCGTATAACGTGAAGTTTAAAAAATAATTAAAGCAGCGGGATTTCTAAATTATAGAAAGAAAGATGTATTAGTAAAGCGAAACCTTATAAGCTCCAAGGTCTTCTACGAGGCATGCTAAAATGGCCTCTCTGCCAACTGCTACGGTGACGTTGGTGATCGGTTCACTGAATTTCGGATTTTCTGAAACAAGAAATTGTATTATAATGGTTGTATTAATTAGAACATCGTCAAATTTTAAGTTTAATTAATAATTACTTGCAAAGAGAGAGCATCTGTTACAAAACTCGATATGCTAGGTACAAATTAAATAAAAGGGTAGTAACGCCGAGAATCAGAGCAATGGTTAACCGGTTGTGAAAGCAACTGTAACGACGATTGCAGCTACAAATAAATTATTCACATGTTATTGAACAAATCGATTATTTACGCGATTATGATAACATGAATAAATAATAGTAAATCAACACCATTGGGTTTTGTCGATAATAAAGTTTTCAAGTAAGAGACATTACAGTGACACTCTAAAGTTACAGTGTATTGAAGTAATATGGTTTTAAAAGACGCTTACGAAAACCTTTGAACTGTTGCGCTACAAATATTCTTGTAAAAAGTGTACTTGCAATGAGGAAAACGATAATACGTGAAATTGTGTCGTATTACAATATATCTTAATATAAGTAATATATATTATTAAATGGTAAAACCTTACAAAGATATCGAACTAAATGTTGTATTCAAGGTTAGTGAAAAGTTCCTTCAAAATATCCTTAAAATAGTATACACTCAAATATAACAAATACCAAACATTTTCAGAATTCTTGGTATAGTTATAAATTGTCCTAAAGTAATAATTTGTGTACTGAGAAATCATAATTGCACATAATTATATTCATCCACATGTAATAATGTTTATGTAGTTCAAAATCAGTAGATCGTGATCACATACTATTCTATCAAACAACAAAGTATCAAATAAAGTGTTAGGAGTCACATTTTTGTGTTTCTAATACAAGGTTAGGCGAATAAGCTTTATTTACTGGTAAATATAGATATAAAAATCGGGAAAAAGGAAAAATAATGAAAAACCTTCGTGCATTGATCCACACAATCCACTTCAGTAGTACGACTTTCTTTGAACAAGTTGATCTCATTTTCTAGTTGTGCCAAGACATGAACCGAACAAATCGACAGTCGGTTATTACCTACAGATAATAAACCGTTTTATTTCTGAGCGTACGGAATAGAAATATTAGGATATTTACTTGCAGCCCATTTTTAAACATACTGTACAAGTTTTCTTCAAAGAATATCAACCAGAGAATGGTGGCTGTGTATGGGGAAAATAGCCCGCAGTATTTTTAGGTTAAATTTTGTTGTAAGCAATTCAAATCAGGGTGACCCAAAGTGCGGAAGACCTCTTGAAGCACGAACACAGGAGGCCATAAAGAAAGTTGAAGATTGGGTGTTGACTGATCGCCGAGTGACAGTTTCAGTTATTGCAAGAGATGAAAGTATATCAGAAACATCTGTTTTTAAAATCCTTCGTGAAGATTTGATGGCACAAGTTGTCAGTACGGTGGATTCCCAGGCTGCTCACTCCTGAACCAAAACTGCGAGGATAATTTGGCGGCTTTGTTCCAAGATGAGGACTTCTTCTTTAAAATTGTAACTGGAGATTAGACCTCGTTACACCACTGGGACCCACCGACGAAACAAGAGGTCGTACAATGGCTTTATAAGGGCTCTCCACCACCCAAGAAAACGAAGAAGCAATTCTCAGCGGGAAAGCGGATGGCCACAGTTTTCTACGATGCTGAAGGGATTTTATTGGTTGAGTGTATGCCATACGCAAGAAAAGACCTCATAGTTTTGCCCAGAAAACAGTGCTTCGGCACAACAACAGCAGAGTGCATAAAGCATGAATCGTTAAAGCTGCAATTGATGAATGCGGCTTTGAGGAATTAGAACATCCTCAGTACTATCCCGATCTCGCCCGTGTGACATTCATCTCTTTCCAAAATTCAAAATGCACTTGAGAGGGCGTCGTTTTTTGTAAAATGAGGACTTGAAAAACTCCGTGGAGTCGTATTTTGCAGAGTTATCAAAAGAATTTTTTTTGGAGGCATACCGTTATTAGAAAAACGTTGGAATATATGTGTAAGCGTTAATGGTTTTTATGTTGAAAAATAAAATTTTGTTTGTTTTCTAAATAGTTTTCTTCATACTTAGGTAGCCAACATAAAAACTCCCCTTGTATATTTGGTTGTAGTGCTAAATTATAACATTTGCTTGCTTTTGTATTCACATTTATGAGCATTTTTTGAGAAATGGCATAGAACTGGTGGTGGATGCTCGCTGTCTTAATCTTAATTGGCTAAGTGAAACACGTGCTGCTGTTTAATTGTTTGGTTTATTTTTCTTTGGAGTTTATTTGAGAGTACAACTATTTTCGGTTCTAGTTGGTGGTTGTACTCCATCGGTTATAGCACTACGTCGCGTAAAACATATTCTATTACGGATTGAGAGTCTTTCACAATCTAGCACTTCACTGAATATACCTTTTTTTCTTTTTTAATTCACTCGTTAAATTAAAACATCCGGCTCGAAGGACCAATGGTGGATGCTCGCGGTCTTAATCTCAATTGACGGCAGGGGTCCGCAACCTTTTCAAGGGCAGGTGGGGAGCAGACGTCATGCGACACTTAAGGAAAGGGTTTTTTGTAAGCTTGGTATGAAACCAATGACGCTATCTTAATGTAATCTATCTACATAATATATTTTAATCTTTCGTTCAAATTGATACAAGGGTAGTTTTATTAATTTAGTGTACATTCATTAGGGTATGTACAATATAAAACTATTCCGCTAACATATGGTATGATTGTTTTCCGGTGATCCCAGCGACAAGAACTTAGAGTCCTTTCGCAAGTTGCGACTTAAGCATAACTCTATTTAATACAGTCTTGAGATACGTTTCATAATAAGGGCACGCTAGTTAATCAGCAATTCTGTAAACCTTCAAGTTGTGTCAAAGTTTTGACTATCCTAAATGCTGCTATAATATAACTCATTCCTAAACATGTCATACGTAACATATAAGATACATAATCGTATATACCTTCATTTACCAGATTAATACAGTGCTGTATGCTGTATGTTTGTTATATTAGTACTCATTCCACTTTGTCTCACCATTTAGAAAACAATCTTTGTCGAAAATACATTACTAAGATGGAACTGTACTCGAAATCAACCAACGTTACATTGTTAATTAGCAGATACGCGCGTTAACACACTATACAGATTACGTCTACTACGGATGACTTTTTCTTTACTACAAAACTTATATATAACGTCATAAAATAAAGTTCTGGGTCTTAATCCTGGGGGCCTCGGTAGTCTAGCGCGGCAACGCGTTGCCACTCGAGGCCACAGTGAATTGTAGTCGTTCCGTTGTGGTTTAGAATCTCAGCTGGGGTGACCGCATTTCGCTTAGTTAAGTTTAGGGTGCATGCTGCATTAATGGTTAGTGCCCGCACACCCTGAAGTAATGCGAAAGCGGTGCCGGGGGGAAGGGAACGGTATTATGAGAGAATGAGGGGTCTTAATCCTAGAATTCAGTTGATTGATATTATGTACTGTCAACACTATTATTAAATTACGGATTGGACCGCTTCGTCAATTGGAAGTCACACTTAGTAAAAGCAGAATTACTGGTTACTGTTTGTGAACCTAAACAAACTAACGTTTCGCAAGACATTGCAGCTTCCATCTTCAAAGTCCTCGTAGTACTGAATTCAAATCGAGCAGAACGTCGTAATTCTGGTTAGCCGTCGTCGTCAGGCAGGAACAGGTGCGGCAGGGCATGACCGTGGGATCAGTCTTGTTTCTGAACCTTTACAGGATGAACTACCGGTGTCCAAGCTTTGCTGAGCCTGAACCCATTCTCTCTATTGATGTTATTGGGTTGTTTCTCAATCACAATATCTTCTCGTATGATTCTTGAAAAGTAATTAGGAATTTTAGCAATCACTCGAGCATTTTCAAAATCCATTTTGTGGCCAGTTATGTAGGTGTGTTCCGCTATCGCCAATTTTGTGATTCGCTTATGTTTGCAATCACCTATATGCTCTCGGAGTCTCACCTCGACGGAACGCCCAGTTTGTCCAATATAGTTTGTGCCACAGGAGCAGGGGATGTTGCAGATACCGGTTAATTTCAAGCTAGAAGTATGATCTTTTGCTAATCCCCTTGCTCAGGATTTCTTTGGTCATGAAGTTTGTTTGTTGTTATGTCTTCTCAGAACATGACCTATGTTATCCGTAGTACCTCTACTGTATGGTAAAAAGGCTAACCTTTCCGGAGGTGTGGATTCCTCTTTAGCCATGGGATTTTCAGCTCTGTGGATAGCTTTCCGAAATTCTGCGGCTGTATAACCGGTGCATAGCTTGAAGTTATGTATTTATTGTAATAATGATCACCAACTTCCGCAATGGGTTGGCTTTTCTGATGGTCATGTCTTGCAACGGCATCTTCACATTAATTTCATAAAGAAAGATATCCATTCCTTCAGCAAAAAGTATCTAATGAAATTGGAAAACTATCCAAATCATCTAGCAATTAAGCTGTTGGACAACAGTTCTCGTATAACTTGATTTAAGAGAATCGGCCCTTTGAATCTGCCCCATAGATTTAATCCTCACACTTAAATAAATATACAAGTACTGGTTACTATAGTATTAAGTTACATGTTACTTAAAGTATGTAGATAAAGTTGAAATACTATTTATCTTAGCTTTAATCTATGTATTGTAACTGCTGGGCTATTGTCATTGGGCGATTTCTAATATATTTCAAATAGTCAGCTTAGTTCCTGAATGTTCCCAGTAGAATATTACATATCAAAATTTTTATAATTAATAAAGGAAAATTCTGAACGTCTCTTATAGGATTACCTGGCTAGATTCATAGTAAAGTAACTGCCGCTATCGAAATTTTAGGTAAAAAGCTCTGATAGCGGCTAATTACTGTTGTATATTAATTATGTGTTTTTCATATATTCTTTGAGGCTTTCGCGGTTTCTCGAACTGCCAGTATTACAATTTACTTTTTGCTTAGACCTCGGCGTCATTTGGGAACTACACCCAGCATTATCAGATAAGGACAACCTGTAGCTTTTGTGCCTTTACAAACATTTGCTCTAGAAGTTTGAGGAATATTTGTTCGTAGGCCCTGCTTGCCTAAACAGGGCCGCATGCTTAGATATTTAAACCTTGTGGCGGACAAGGATTTGATCTTAATGTATTTTGTTTGCTAGGACAATAATACCTAATCGGCTTATGCCTGCTAGCTATTTGTGAACCCATACAAACTAACGTTTCGCAAGACATTGCAGCTTGCATCTTCAGAGTAAATAGAACACTGAATTCAGATCAGGGAAGCGGAGGTATTTAAACCATTTTGAGCCAGTCGGGCAGAACCACGGACGGACGGATGTGTTTTGTTGTTTTAATACTGTGGAAATAGGACATACATCTGCTTTCGTTGTGCTGATGTATTAATTACATGAGTTTGTAGTAATGAAATGACAACATTTTTTAAATTATTGTACAAATTAATCTTTGTCTAAATTCCAAGATTCTATACTATATTTCCAAGTTATATAAATGGAAAGGAAAATGCGGCTACTGCAAACAGTGCTTTATATTGCATTCAACCAACTGTATATAACTATACATAGGTACTTATTTTGTAACCAGCTTTCTGACTTTATTAGTTAGAAATCTTGCTGTCTTACAATTTACAATTTCTCATAATAAGACCAAGATCTGCACAAATTGACGTTTCTTTGTATAACAAGAAGAAACTCTTCTAGGAGATTCAGAAGGTATTCGGCCAAGTTCGAACTTCTGCTATAAATTTTTATATTTCTGTAAGAGATAGTTCAGTCGCTTTATGTTGACGATTTCTTTGTCCGCAACGACCCATTTTAAAAAGCACTGCACTACCAAGAACTCTTCGTTGCATTTCCTTTTCAAAAAATTGGCTATTTATTGGAAATCAGTCAAATGAATTATTAATAAATTTTTTGATTATTGACTTGATGCTCACAATAATATCGCAGTCTTTCGAAATGTTAAATGATGAACCGTTCTTGCTGTTTTCAAGATATTTATTCAAAACGAATAGGTTCTTGGTCTATGTTGCTTGAGAACTCTTGTAATGCCGAAATATGATTTAATTTAGATTTATAATTATATTATTAACTTTATCAATTATTTTACCAAGCGATATTTAGTATATGAGCTGCTGAATTATGTATAACAGCTTGTCGACTTTGAATCTAAAATTCAATGTGGTAGCGAAAAAGGATTTTGTGCGGTTTAATTAATTATTAAATACGTCCTGAGGATATAGCTCCTTGCTGCATTTATACCTCAACAATTTCCAGGTCATCCCTCTAAGCAATATATATCTCGTATTCAATATTTATGATTACACATAATACATAGGATTAAGTTTACGCTTAATTTATTGATGTGCTCCAAAATTTTGAATTAACTTATATTGCTATAATAATTCGTCATTTAGCAAAGGAAAGAAAAATGGGGATTGTTACGCTGGTATAGCCTAACCATTACAACGTCCTATTCAATAACTACGGCGGGACTGAAATCAATCTTTTGTGTTTGTGGCACACAAGATTGTGTTGACCAGAAGTGGGTCGGGGTTTTAATAATGAGAGTTTGGGGTTAAACTAATGAAACATAGAATAAAGTTCTTGATATTCGTACGTTGGAATTTTCCTTAATCTTGTGGCAATCACAGTTCATATAGAAGTTATTTTTCTTGTTTAAAAAGATTTTGAATACTATTTTTCAATATTCTTGTATCTAAAAGGCTTAGTTATAGTTTTAAAACAATCCTAAACGTAGTCATGCCGCTAATGACATATCTTAATAATATATCTTGAGCAGTATTCCAATTAAATATGTATCTATGCGTGAGGAAAAACACATTCACTACGTTTTGAGTTAGTATCAAGAAACTAGGCAATTACAGAAATAAATATAATTAACTATTTAGTAAACATAATGTTACTGTGGTGAAAATTAAAATAACTAATTAAAAATAAGTCTGACTTTAATCCCGCAGACCTTTTTAATGCGATAATAAAATCGATATTTACCCGTATGAGTTGAGCACATTTTAATTATTTAATTCGAATCCTACATTCAGTTTAAGGCAAGCATTTATATGCGTGATGGAGCATATGTAGTCGGTTTATAGTACCTCCAATTAGTGTATGTTCCTTGTCATTAGGCTCTTTGTGTCACTAATGAGTAGTTTTGGCAAAGAAAAACACTTATACGCTTCAGGTTGAATTCTAAAGCTTCAAAGCAGCGTTTTATACTAAATGCTAGCAAACCTGGTAGTATAAGAGTGGCTATCCGAGAGGTTTAGGTCGGAAGTCCTGCAGTGCTTTGTTCATTCGCTAATCTATGCTGCTCTGGTTTACCCGAAGCGAGTGATTAACACACTCCATTAAATTACTGCAGTCAGGAAATGAACTGACACCGGTATCAGAAACTTGGTTTAAAGCATTAGTTATGATAGTCACTATTTTTTGCTAGCGAAGTCGTTGAAGTTTTCCAGTCTGCCGTACTCTTTTACTACTAATTTTACGCTCGAATTGTAGTACGGCATCGGGTTTAATAATGCCTACTCAGTATTTGCGTTTGAGAGTTTACCTAACGATTAATTGAAGAAGGGGAATAAGTAATTAGAATGTTTAGAAAAGTTTTAACTTCCAACAAATTAGATGGAAGGAAATGCCTTAAATCAATATTAGGAATTTACATTTGCCCTCATATCTTCCACATAACGCGCACTTCAGATATGAGATATAATTAATTCACAATTATATCTAAAGCTTGCAACTGTGCGAATGAAGGGATTGAATTATAGTGAGACAATATTATGTAGTTGTAAAGCACAATTAGCAAGAATAGTTTAACTTTATACATGTATAACGATAATCCCAAAAATTTACTAAACCTTTAGCATGTAGCCTTTGCTTTACAGCTAGAACTATTAAACTCATGTTTATAACAATTAGTTACCCGGTAACCAAATACAGAGGTAATATGGAGCAGGATAGTATTTTAAATATTGTTCCTTTAAAACGAATTCTATACATTTGCGAAAACGTTTCATAATAACACATTAAAACAATTAAAACTTACTTTTGTAAATTATACTGGTTATACTTCTACAAATAATAAATGTAAATAGATGCAGAACGAAATATTCAGAATGATATGGAGTTGACAAGGAAAACAGTAACAAACAAAATGTCATATTGGAAATGTTTATAAAATATTATTGCAAAAATCCTATACAGCGATAAATTTACAAGAATTTAAAATTTTAAAATTTGAACTTACAAATGGTCTCAGTTAATCAATAGTTTTGGCTGTAGAAAGGCCAAAACTATTTATTAACCTTCTATTACAGTCGCAGTTGGACAAGAACTGCACATCGCTAAGATTTCATTTACTATCTTAGTCAAACTCATAAATAGAGCTCGGATTTATATGCACTAAATACAATCAAAATATGTGCACATGTATACACTGTAAAAATATGCAGGGTGCACATTTATGTAAACAATTTAATCTTAAAATGTAACAGTAATAATAGCATGAAGAAATATACTTGTTTTAGCTATTTATACATAGTGGGCCAAAGAAATCGAAAAAGACCCGATTTTTCATATTTATCGTCATTTTTAAAAACATCGTTCGAGCCCGTGAATTTTTACTTTAAGTGGAAACTTTTTGCGTTTATTTTCAACTTTGTTACTTCAACCTCCTAGGGGTGGTGAGCTTCACCCCTAAAATTTTATATGAGAAGGAGGGTCGAGTGATACATAATTTAAAGGGCATTAGATTCTTCCTAGTTTTTTAAATTCGGATCAGCAGTTTTCGAAAAAACGTCTTTTAAAGATAGTAACCTACCAAAAACCAATAATTCATGATTTTTCACTTTTACCATAATTTACACCAGTAATGTTTTATTGATTAAGAAATTTATTTTAACTTTCACTTTATTAAATGTTAGAAATGTGACCTCCAGCATCCATACACTAGTACAGGTTTTGCCGATAGCGGTTTCGGACGTTCTGAAGCATTTTTGGTGTAATTTGACAGCATTCGTTGTTGATCCATTGACACTTATCATTTAGGGATTCTGGCTGAGTACTATAAATTTTTTAATGTGACCCCACAGAAAGAAGTCTAAAGGGCTTAAATCTGTTGACATCGCAGGCTCCGCTTCGGCCAATGCATCTACCAGGAAATCGTCCAGATACTGCCGAACAGCAAGGGCATAGTGTGGAGGTGCACCATCTTGTTGAAACATAAACTCATTCACATTGTAACGGTCATTTCGTTCAATAAAGTACCGACTTTGTATATGAAATGTGAAGATACGTAAAATCACAAATACGTATATGCTAGACTGAAGCTACTATAATTAATCTTAATTAATCTAATCAAATTTATTAATGGTATTTTACTGATATTTCATACTGTTATAGCAATTCATCACTGTACTTCTCCAAATCACGTAAGGTAAAGCATCTTGTATTAGAAAGTATGTGTTTAAAATCAGAGAAACTCTACATCTACAGATGCAGCAGAAGCACTTCTTAAATTGGCAATTATGACAGAATTGAAATTGGCTTCTACGAATTCAGCTTGTAACATTTTAGGCGCTTTATCCATCAGTTTTTCCAATATTATTGATTTTTTCTTTAGTGCAACTGATTTATGAACAGTTTCTACTACTCCCACTGATTCTACAATTATTATTTATTATTTTACAAGAAGTTATGCTGCATTTAGCAAACAAAATCTACGGGTTTTCCCAAAAGCCGCAAGGACGAGGTGCCCCTACAACTTCAAAGCGTTTAACCATAGATGGTGTAACAGTAGGATTTATTTAAAAATTGGTAGCAGTTTGACAATTACTTGCTAATTTTTTTCAATAGCTAGACGTTCATTATGTTATTCTCAGTAAAGTTTTATGAGATTATGCATATAATATCTCAACGGTTAATTCTCCTCGGGCTTATTTTTATTTCTTACTAACAGGAACCCTCAACATTGCTTATTGAAAATAAATTTGAAGACTGATAATTAATAATAAATTATGTTCAAAATGCGAACTGTTCTGGCTAAAGTCGAGACATGGTGTAACAAGGAAAGCCTTACAGTAAATACTGCAAAAACCAGCCTCTTACCATTCACTAGGAAGAGAAATCACATAGGCATAAATCCTCTGGAACTCTTCGGAGATATTTTGCAAATCAAGGTGGAGGTGAAATAATTGGGTGTGATTCTAGACACCAAGTTGACTGAAACCAACATTTGCAAAGAACTGCTAATAAGGCAAAAACAACTTTGATGATGGCAAGAAGAATCTTTGGAACTAAATGGGGATTAAAACTAAAGATGGTCCGCAACGGCGATAAGACCGACAATAACCTATGGTTCACTAGTATGGTGACCCAAAGTAAATTAAACACAAACAATAAACCAGCTTCTTAGTGTTCAAAGACTGGCTTGCCTCTGTATAACTGGAGCATTCAGAAGCACTCCGACAACGGCACTAGAAGCTCTCCTGCAACTTCCTCCTCTAGATATAATAATCAAGGGCGAGGCATGCATGGGAGCGTATTGTTTAAACTACACGGGTAATTGAAGAAGCACCCAACCCACATGGGGAATCTCCAAAATAATAAATATAGTATCTGCCGCAAAATTAAAAATGGGAACGGACTACATGTTAACAAAATACACTTTTCACAATCCCTTCGAATTACGGATAAACCGTGAAGAATAGGATCAAGGGGAACCATTAGATTTGCATAAAAGCTTAGTATGGTATGCAGACGGTTCACGCACAAGCAACGGAACTTTAGCTGGTGTGTAAGGCGGCAGAAGACGAAGATACAGTACCTCCATATATCTGGGCCAAACTGCCACAATCCTCCAAGATGAAACCTATGCAATTTTAGCAGCAATAGAAGAGAACATAAGAAGGGGCTATATCAACAAAACCATCTTTATTATCCCCAACATTCAGGCAGCTTTGAAAGCACTGAATTCAAACAAGATTAAGTCAAAACTTGTCTGGAACTGCCTTCGTAGTTTCCTAACACTGGCAAACTCTAACAAGGTTAAACTTGTGTGAGTGCGAGGCCACAGACGCATAGAGGGATATGAAAACTTAGATAAAGTAGCTAAACTAAGATCTAAAAAACCGTTCACAGGGCCTGCACCTGTTGTCGGTCCAACTAAGCGGACAGTGAGAGGAGCAGTTAAAGAACGGATCCTAACCAAAACATTCGGAATACTGGAGACTCTCACCTCGACAAAGACAAAGCAAAGCTATGACGGGAAAACACTCCCACAAGCTTACCAAAACAGTGTTACAACTTAATAGGACTCAAATTGGAGTAGGGACGGACTGCTAACAGAATACTAGCACTTCAAGCAACACCTGCACAACATAGTGCTAACGAAGGTCCTATATGCAGGCTATGTGGCGAGGAAGAGGAAACAGCCTCCCACATAATAATCCAATGCGAAGCCACTAATCCCAGCGAGGTACAATCGAAAGCCGGCCTGATCAACAAACTCCTAGACGTGATAAAGGGGACGGATCCACTTGACAGCGATTAGCGACAGAAGGGGATGTACAATAGGCCCAAGAGACCGCAGTGTCAAAGTGCAGAAACAACCCTCCCAATACAAAAAATCTACAATCTATCTTCAAGCCCTAATTATTATTCAATTACAAGCCAATTAGTGATAACTTAATGCATGTTTATTGTTTAGTTAATCCTAGTTGATCTACAATGTTAAGTTTGCAAAATAAATTTACTTTATTATCGTCTGGACGCGTCGCAGTTTAGCTTGTTGTGTTATTTAATGCTACTATACAGTGTGGTGATTCTTTAACAAAACTGTTACAATGCACAGTACAAGTGTCGCCAAAAACGAAGTAAAGTTCGACAAGGCCGAAAACAGATCCATAATCGTATAACAGTTTTACGTATTATAAAACATTCGGGTAGGAAGGAAACCTTTTCCGAAGAAAATTTGGTTCTATTGTTTGAATCTACAAACATAGTCTGTGAATTTGTGTCACTTTCTTCGAAAAGCTGACAAGGTAAGTAAGAATATTACGACAAATTATGCCGAAAGGTATATGTCTCTTCTAGCAAACTTTTCTACAAAAATGAATTAATATTTTCGAAATAGCTTAAAGACAAGGAAGAAAAATTTATAAGAAGAAGAGCAGAATGCAAAGGGTTGCAAATATTTAGCAGAAGGATGTTGGCTGTGATAACAATGTTGAGAACCCGGATTTGGAGCCTATCAAATTCGAACTGTCCAAAACGAAAATTATGGCCGATATAATCGGTCGGGTGCAACTCACGGCGGCCGATTCGCCGCGAAGCCCGGCTCGCCGCATTACGACTGGCCGCGAAATAACGTAATTCTACGAACTCGTACATAACATGACATGTAATTTTTAGAATTTTTTGGGTGTCAGATAATTTTCGATTTACCAAGACTATTTACCGAGACTTTAATTTGTTCTTAGGTAGTTATAGAAATCCGCTTTACCTGCCTTAAATCCATAGAAACTGTTCTTGTCCATTAGTTTTATTTACAGAACGGAAAGACAAATCTTTAGTTCAGTTGTTCCCAATTTAACGATAGTTTCAGTATTTTTGTCAAATATAAGGCCAAGTAAATATTTGCACAAAGATAATCCTGTTCAGTATTTTATGTCGATCTACAGGTAATAAAAATTACAAGAGATCGAACATTTTTGGCACAACATAATACTACCAAAACTCATAAATATTTGGGAAAATTATGCGTTGCCCAAATTAATCGATCCAAGAATTCCAAGAGGTTTAAAAGTAAAGATGTCTCTGTTTAAACAAGTATAAAAGAAAAATGATGAAATAATACAATATAATGATAAATATTGTAATTGTAAATTGCACTCATAAGGTATTATACATATCAACAGAGTAATTTAATAATTATGCGTTGTCTTTTTTTAACAATTATTGTGTAGTGATATCTTATTTAATATGGTATGCAGGCTATATTGAAGATTTTCTTTTACCACATTAGCAACATGAAGCCTAGCATTTACGTACAGCAAAATGATCCCACGCGTAAGTTTTCCTGGAAGTTTCCGTCTTATTGCTTGATGAAGCTTGGTTAAAGTCTTATTGTACAGATTTGCATTGACATTTACTTCAGGTTCCTTAAACTCGATCAACTTCATGGTCGAAAATGTTAATATCACCTTGCCTGCAGAAGGTTGTGCATTAAACTTTTTCGGTGGTGGTGTACTTGAGCGTTTCTACTATACCTACGATAACTTACTGGATGGCGCATAGCAATGGTGCCAGGTTTAGTCACCAGCAACTATTGATAGAAGAAAGTCATCACCGTTTTGCTTATAGTATGTGAGGCGTTGCAGAGATAAGCCCATCCGCAAGCATATTGTTCATTATACAAGAGACGAGGAATCTTACTTAACTGTAACCCAGATTACGAACAATACTATGGGTAGGTCCTCCACTTGTATCAATAATTTCTGAAATTTTCTAATAGAAATTCGACGATTTTCTCTCATAAGACTTTCCACATATGCCATATTGTTTTCTGTTAATATAGTACAGCGTGCACCTGGTCGCGGCTCATCCATAGTCCCGTCTTTTCCATTCTTAAATTTTCGGCACCATTCCTTCACAGTTGGGTACACAGTACATGCATTTCCATACACTGCTTATATTCGCGTATGAAACTGCAATTGTAGGACCGCACCCTAATCAAACCGCTGCACACTAGTTGCGTCCCGCGGTCACAAAATTCCTTTTTTCGTATACTAGTTGCGTCCCAAACCAACCGCACAGTTAAAGGCAACTTAGCACAGGATTAATGGGCAGGTACAGGTGGGGTGCACCTGTACCTGCCTGTTATCAGTTGGGTAATTACTGCTGAATCACCTAGGATTTAATTTGTTTCTAGTAATGTTGCCTCAAATAATCTATTTAGTCTTGAACTACCTACGTTTATGAACTGAAAGTTGCGATTTTGAAAATGCAGTCGATAGTGTCGGAAATGTTGAGGGAGAAGGGAAAAGTTTTATTAATTGTGGACGGTTTCAAGTTCAGATATCAAAAAACTTTGTGTGATAGGAATAAACGGTGGATGTGTACAAAAAAGACATGCAAAGCGTATGTTGAAACTAAAGCTGAAAACATAATTGCGGAAAGGGTTTTAATGCATAATTACGAGATTGATAGTGAACAAAATTTAAATCGACAAAAATTAAGTAATTCTTTAAAAAGAAAGGCGGTAGATGATATATGTGAAAAACCGTCAAAATTGTTTCATCGGTAGCTGCAAAAGGAAAATGTTAGTACTCTGACTGTTGTAGATGTAAATCTTATTAGAAAAAAAGTGGACGCGACTGCCTCCCTGGACTTTCCCATACTGGAAACTGTTCATATCATCTTTATTCAACAGTAGAGTTATTTTCCTCTGGGGCATATACACTTATTACATGCAAAATGCCGTTATTCATTTTTAAGGTCACTGCTACTATTCTTTCGGATACATATATTACATCGTCGATTGCTGATTCGAACCCAAGCAGGACACTGAAGATTTCTACGAAAAATTACAAGAATACATGAATTTAATACCAAAAGGACAATCGGTTTTATTGATGGGTGACCTAAACGCGAGGATAGGAAATGACACAATTCAAGGAGTAAAACAGCGATTTAATGAGGAAACAAAAAACAACAACGGCGATAGCTTAATTAACTTATGCGCGGATAACAATCTGAGAATAAACAATACATATTTTAACCACCAAATGAAATACAAGTATACATGGCAAAACAGTAGAGGGAGTAAATCAATTATTGACTACATAATTTCAAATGAACACATACATCCATCCCAGATACTGGATATCAGAACATTAAACGCAGCAGAAATAGATAGTGACCATAAGTTAGTGTTGGGTAAAATACGATTAGAGCTACAGAAAGCTAAAAGGAAAACACCCGAATACGTAGAGAAGCTCAAAATGGAGCTACTAGAGGATCCAAGCGTACAGGGATTGTATCAGACACGACTAGAGCAACATATATTACAGAACAAGATACAGGAAGAGGACGAAGTAGATGAAGCGTGGAATAAATTAAAGACAAATATATCGCAGGCTGCAAAGGAAGCATTAGGCTTCAAAAGAACCAATAAAGACAAACAGGCCAAGGTCAAAAAACCATGGTTTTGTATAGACGTTAAAGAATTAGCGGAGAAGAAAAGAGCAGCATATAGAAGATATAAGTCAACACAGACGATGAAGAGTGCGAAAACTGTAAGAGGGTACGAAATGAAATCAACTCCAAAATAAGAGAAATAAAAGAAAATTACTGGGAAAAGTATACAAACGATCTGCAGAGAGACTTTTACGGTCAACAAAAACAAATATGGAGAATGATACGTACACAAAAGAAAGAAGTGCAAGATTTGTAGAAACAAATAAAATAAAAGAGGATATATGGGTCGAATACTTTAAAAATCTCTACGCAGAAAACGCGAGAGACGGAGGGCAGGACGACGAAAGAATAAGGACAGTACGCACCAGACTCGAAGTTGATGAGGAAGAAATATTGACAGCTTTACGAAAACTAAAAATAAATAGGAAATCGCCTGGCGAGGATGATATAATGAATGAAATGTTGAAATATGGAGGCCCTGTACTCTCACAAGAATTAGTTAAGATGATGCAGGCTATATTCCAAAAAGCAACAATTCCACACTCCTGGAGAACTGGTATAATAATTCCCATATTTAAAAAGGGACAAAAACAAATTCCTAATAATTACAGAGGCATAAATCTGTTACAAAGTGCACTAAAACTTCTAACAAAAATTGTAACACAAAAACTAGCAGAAATTATAGAGATAAGGGACGAACAACACGGATTCAGGGTTGGAAGATCATGTAACGATGCCATATTTGTTATTAGACAAATAGCTGAAAAAGCATTAGAATTTAATACGCCTGCTTTCCTTTGCTTTGTGGACATTACTAAAGCATTTGACAATATTCATCTCTATCATGTACTAAAGATTCTAGCTAAATATAATGTTCCAGACAACATAGTTAACCTAATAGAGGATATATATAAGAATAACCAGAGCAGAGTTAGAACAAATGGTAAGTTATCCAAAACAATTCCAGTAAACAAGGGCATTAGGCAAGGAGACTCATTAAGTCCGATGCTATTTAACATGATAATGAATGAAATAATTGAAGATATCAAGAATAGACAAGGCTACAGAATGGGAGATGCCGAAATTAGAATAATTTGTTACGCCGACGATGCAGCGCTAGCTGCTGACAACGAGGATGATCTACAGAGACTATTATTTCATTTCTCAAATAGCTGTAAGAGATTCGGATTAAACGTTGCCACTAACAAAACCAAATGCCTAACAATAAGTAGAGAACCTCTCCGATGTAAACTAGAACTAGACGGACAAATAATAGAACAAGTACACAGCTTCAACTACCTAGGGACAGAAATAACGAGTGACAGAAGATTGAATGATGAAGTGCAAAGACAAGCCAATAAAGCCTTGAGAATATCTGGATGCCTGAACGATTGCATATGGCGAAATAAATACTTAAGAACAGAACTAAAGGTAAGAGTATACAAATCAGTAGTAAGACCGGTACTGACATATGCCTCAGAAACACGTGCGGATACAGTTAAAACAAAGCAAATGCTGGAAACTGTGGAAATGAAGACACTTCGAAAAATAACAAACAAATCCCTAAGAGACCACATTCGAAGCGAAGATATTAGACAAGAGTGTAATATACAAAAGATCGGCGAATGGGTAGAACGACGCAGAGATGAATGGAATCAGCACATATCAAGAATGAACTAGACCAGACAAGTAAAGATAGCAAGAGATAGAAGACCACGCGGGAAGCGCAGCCCCGGAAGACCAAAGAAAAGGTGGAAAGATAATCTGGAATGAACAAGCTATTAGCTTAATAAGAAGAAGAAGAAGAAGAAGTAATTAGAGAGATTAACGTATCAAAGTGCGTCCCTCCCTTTTCCTAGTTTTCTATTAGACTACCAGTGCTACCAACTACTGCTAAAGACTACAGAAGACTACAATGGCTACTTAGGCCTGCGACACTTAGCTTTTAACTGCGTCCTCCTCAGTGTTTTTGTGGCCTGTGTCGATCGCTGTTCTTTCCCCTTTTTGATGTAGCATCTTGTAGAGGCGGCAGTGGTTCTCCTCTCTCCCGTCCCCGGGTGGATACCTTCGCACGTTCACTCTATTGTTTGCCCCCCAAAATTGTTTTGGTTTTTTTGTTCTCGCTAATCACTTTCGCCCGAATCGTTTTGGGAGCACTCCCGTTCCCACGTTGTTATTATTAAAGCAAAGCTAAGAAGAGATCCAATGAATAAAACACACGTTCATACCCGATCACGCCGCCCACTCAACCCCATTCCAAAGCTACTTGGACCTTTTTTTAAAAAATGTGCAATGAAATAGTAAAATCAACTACCTGATAAATCCAACTTGAGTTGGCTGACTTAAATACCTAGGAACTTGTAATCTATTCCTTAACTCGCCCTGGCTGTTCCCTAATATTAACAACTTTGTCAATTGTGTGAATAGTGGATAAAGCAATTTATTATACCTTTACTAAATTGAATAATTAAAGAATTAAGACCAGCCAAACCAGCTAACACTTTACTTTAAAATGAAAATAAAAGAATCCAAACAGTCCCTAATTTCCCCCCGCCCGAATACCTGTTTGGTGATTATTTATGCCCTAAACCCGGTCAATAGTGAGAGCTGGCTGATCTATTTTTAGACGGGGTCCCCGTTATTGTCCGGCGTGCCTGCGTTTTGAAACTTAAGTTTGACCTGAATGAACACGACTATGTACAAAATCCACTAAATGAACCTATTAGCAGTTATTTTTTAACTATTCAAATTGAATAGTGTTGGCCCTTTTTATAGCGCAAAGCTCTTTCGGGCGCCTGCCCGCGATTATTCCAAATGTAATGCTGTTAGCTCCCTAAACGAAGGCGGAGCTCCACAAGACGCGTGCATCCCGTACGGGATCACGAACCGAACTCCTGAATATTCAACTCACATGATGTACACCAAAAATTATGAAATCGTAGGGATTTACCTGCATGGTTTGGAAAGACCGTGAGATTTCAGGCAGCAGTATTAAAAGTGGGAAAAGCCTTTATCGTCGTCAATCTTCGGTATTCAATTAGTAGCAGAAAATAAAAAAATTGCCAAGAAAATAAAATATAGCACATTTCCATTGCCTGGTGGAACAAAATAGAGCTTTTAAAGTATGGTGGATATACTTTATTAGAATGTACTATACACCTGATGAAGAAGTGGAAATTTCCAAACCAATTGATGTTTTCTAACCTGTATAAAAAAGGTTATAAAAAAGAGCTGAAAGTTATAGTGGACTATGTGTAGGTCATACCGAGTGAAGATGATTTGGTAGTTTATCTAGCGTTGTAGAAATTCACTTATCTTTCATATACTTTTATAAAGCATATCATCTGATACCAATTCTAGGAAATTTCGGGTAACTTATGGATGGGCAGGTTACTAGCAGCTGCTTATATTAAAAACCCAGTACACTTTAACAAAACACAGCATTCAAAACCCACGACACCACTACAGGATTACAGTGTTGCGGTCTCTCTCACTGACTAATAATTTGCATTTGTAAACCACAGTATGAGCATGGAAGAAAGGATATACTAAAATAGTAGTGCCAGTAAGACAGGGTGGCATAGTGACATTATGTTCAATTGATAACCAGGTAGTCGTACCTGTAGGTGTTTGTGATTCCAAATTCTTGATTCTTAAGCATTATGAGAAATACCACAATACAACGTCTCTAAAAACAGAGTAAGATATTGGAAAACTTTAATAGAGTGTACATTGTCTTATGAGAATAGATTCTGAGCGCAAGAATGGCAAATAAAAAGGAATCTTTTAGATATAGATTATTTAAGTTAAAATGCAAGGGTATCTAAACTGTACAGACCAACGTACGAAGAAATAAGATAGCATGTGGAGACCGATAATACAGTGGTGAATAGAGAAAAGTTAAAATACAAGGGTATCTAAACTGTACAGACCAACGTACGAAGAAATAAGATAGCATGTGGAGACCGATAATACAGTGGTGAATAGAGATAAGTTAAAATGCAAGGGTACCTAAACTGTACAGACCAACGTACGAAGAAATAAGATAGCA
>JABXWE010009918.1:0-34395 GCA_014611495.1 Limonius californicus
AAAACTTACAAATATTAAAAAACAATACTCCATCGAAATCTATTGTACCGGGTGGCCATAAATATCTGTGATCCTGGTAGCCATGGAATTAGCTACTTATAAATGTTGGTTAGCACTAAGTATCGTATATTTCAATTACTATAATTATCTAGTACGTAATGTAATAAAATGCAAGGTAATTTTTGGTTTTTATTTTTTATTTATTTTATAAAAAATGCCGAAAATGATGACCATTTTCTGCAAAGCAAAGCTGAACTCGCCTCTTTTTGCTTTCAAAAATATTCTGCAACATTTGTTGATCAATATTATTGCAACAGTCGACGATGGCTTCTTTCTAGATTGTTAATTTGCCTTTTAAAAACGTTATCTTGAATGTACACGAAAATTGAAAAATCACAGGGCGTAAGATCAGGTGAATGTGCTGGGAAAGGATTATCTGTGAATCTACTTATAATTCTATTGCCAAAAGTTTGCCTTATAAACTCCAAATTTTCTCTGGTAGTATGCGCGCCGTTGCGCCATCGTATTGGAAATAGCCGTAATTTTTTTCGTCATTAAGTTCGTTAAAGAAATTTGATAAAATTTCTTCCTGGTAGCGTCGTCCATTAATTGTGTTAATAAAAAATACAAGCCTAATCAGTTGTCTTCTGGATACAGCTAGCCAAATACCAAGTTTTTCAGGATGAAGCAGTGTATCCACATACTGGTGCGGGTTCTCGGCACTCCAAAAGCGAAAATTCTGAGAATTTACATATCCAGATAAAGTACACCAGGCTTTGTCGCTGAAAAAGGTTCTATCCAGTAACTGATCATTAAATGTTTGCTGGAACCATTGACAATAATTTAGACGTGTTGCAAAATCCTGAACATGTAATTGCTGAAATACAGAAATTTTACCGGATGTAATTTTAGTTTAGATTTTAATATCTTCTGGCAAGTAGTTCTAGGTACTTCTGCTTCAGCTGACAATTTTCGTGTCGAAATACGGCGGTTTACAGTAATTCTTTCCTGAATGTCATCCACAATTTCTTGGTTAATTTGGGGCCTACCTGAACCTTTTCTTTTTGTAACAACCGGATCGCTGAAAACGTGCAACAGTCCTATTAATTTTCTGTTGCAGAACATGGTCATCATGGTGGTAGGGAAACTGGGCTCTAAATTCTTCAACACATGCTTCCACTCATTATCATTATTGACACCATTTCTAAAATACGACTCGATTATAAAAATATCCTGTTCTAACTCCATTACTTATTGCAATCTGTCATAATTTTGATAGTTAGGAATGTCAGTTTAGTTTAGTTGGATTCATCACTTTTAATAAGCAATGTTGATTCCAAGGGTAACGTGATAACAGATATTATGGCCACGTGGTATAACGTTTTTAAATTTTTGTGTGTTTAATCTATATATGTTTCATATGGTTATGTAGATTATCTGTTACAAATATGTAGATTTACAGATACATATATCAGAAGGGTTCTTGTGCAGCATGCATTTTGTACGTATTTGTAAACTGTGTTTATATACAGTTTCCAGTAAAAAGTTTCTTTGCAGTGTAAGTAAAACAGGCTACTCCGTAGACAATTACTTCTTTAAAGCACGAATTTTTCAATGTTCCAACAAGCTAACTCTTTATAAATTCAGAATCAAATATACTACATCCAAAACATTTATGCGCATTTATCAAACTCTTCATATACTGGTGAATCACAGCCTATCTTATACATTTGCAACTGTACGTAACTGTACTTGTCTGTACAATTTCAATTACATTAAATAACTTTTAATGACCATAATTCATTGTGCCGTTTCATATGTTCTTAAACGTCACGAATGTATTTTCTTTAGTGTGGGCTGTCATATGCAATTCTAAAGTGTATTTCCACGCCGTTGAAAAACTGTATCAGAAGCACTTGAAGGGATGCTCTTTAATGTGAGTGTTCAGATGCAATTCCAAACTACTTTTCCTGGTAGTTACAAAACTGCATAAGTTACACTAACAGTTTTTCCCTGTTGTGTGTTTTCATATGCAATTTTAAATGTGACTTCTGTAGACTTGCATAGTTGCACATAAGGCACTTAAATAGTTTATCGGTACTGCGGATTTTCATATGTACTTCTACGTCATGCCTTTAACAACTTGCATAATTGAATATGCTAAAGTTAAACGGTTACTCTCCAGTGTAAATTTACATTAATTACATAAATTACATCACGCTTCTGTATAGGGGAAAGTGGGGCAATAGCGTGATGGGGGCAATAGCATGATTCCCAATTTAGAAGAAATTATAATAGATGCCACTGTTCTGTTGGTATAAAAAGAACGCTAACATGAAGCAACAGCTGGTGTGTCTTCAGTTAGTGGAGTTGGTAGACATTGTTCGCTGAAAAATTTACGCATTGTTTTTTATAGCCCTGGAGAAGTCAAGTCTAAAAAAATAAAAAATCATAACTTTTTTAAGACCGTAAGTATTTTTATATATGTTTTAAACCGTAATAACATGATTAGTTTTCTTCCATTTTACGGGATAAATTATTGATAAAAGTAATTCTAACCCTAAATTTTCGTCCAATTTTTGCACATGTGCTCAAGGGGCAATAGCATGAAAAAAGATTGGGGTAATAGCGTGGTCACGCTATTACCCCAACCTCGCTACATTGTGCTTTAATCTAGAAAAATAATGTTTTTAGATGGTTCGCAAGTACCTTAAAAAGAATATCAGGGCCAAATGGTCGATAGAAAATCTCCAAAGAGCCGTTAACGCAGTTAGAACAGGCAAACAAACAATTTCGGAAGCATCTAGGGAATTTGAAATTCCATGGTCCACTCTTCGCGATCATGTTACTGAAAGAAGCCGCAATGCGGCTGGAAACCCTGGTGCTCCTAAAAAAGTTGGCAGACAACCAATCTTCAATGATGAACAAGAATCCCAAATCGTGGAATATTGTTTAGAGTTGTCAAAGAGATACTATGGTCTGACTGTTAATGAGTTTCGCGAAATTGTTTTCCAATATGCAGACAAGCTACGCTTGAAACGCCCTTTTAAACAAAATGATAAAATGGCAGGTCGTGATTTTTACTACAACTTTATGGAAAGACATAATCAATTAGCGCTAAGGAGGCCAGAAGCGACTAGCATCAACCGCGTAATTAGTTTTAATAAAAGAGCCATTGATTTATACTTTAATAATTTAAACTTATTGTTTGAGAAACACAGATACTCTCCTTCTGAAATTTATAACGTTGACGAAAGTGGTCTCCATACGGTTCATAAACCTGGGAAAATAATTTCACCAAAAGGTGTTAAGCAGATTGGCAAAATTACAAGCGCCGAAAGAGGTGACTTAGTAACCATAATTTGTTGCATGAGTACGGGGGGCAATTACGTACCGCCATTTTTGGTTTTCCCAAGGAAACTTATGAATGATAGGTTGATGAAGAATGCTCCTCCTGGTAGTGTAGGCGCTGTGAGCTCTAATGGTTGGAGCAATTCAGAAATATTTGCAAAATGGATGACTCATTTTATAAATCATGTCAAACCGACAAAAGAACGTCATGTTTGCTTAATACTCGATAACCACGAAAGTCATTTATCGTTGGCTGCGTATGACTTGGCCAAAGAAAATGGGGTAGACATGATTTCCTTACCGCCACATACGTCCCACAGGACTCAGCCTTTAGATCTTGTATTTTATGGGCCAATAAAGACGGCTTTTAATAATCAATGCTCATATTGGATGAGGTCGAATCCAGGCAAAAGAATAACTGTCTACGAAATTGCGGAATTATTTGCCGCAGCATACCAAAAAGTGGCAACAATTGACAAATGTGTGAATGGTTTTAGAAGTGCTGGAATCTGTCCATTTCAGCCAGATATATTTACAGAAGAAGATTTCTCTGCGGCAAATGCCCTTCAACCAAAATCCACTCCATCACTTGAAACTGCTGATAACATTAACAATCACAACCAAAATGAAACATTAGTAGAACACCCTCAAGTAATTTCAAGGACTAATCAAAATGATGCAGAAATTCCTACTTGCTGCAAATATCTGGACGAAGAAAATAATAATATTGAAAATATCAACAACGTTACACCAACGAAGAAAGTTCCTCCGAAAGAAGGACCACCGGCCATTATATTAAAGGAATTGGTACCAATGCCTACCCAAAATAAACCTGTTGTTAAAAAAAGAAATATCAAAAGAAAGTCATCAGAGATTTTAACTGCAACACCAATGAAAGAAATTCTAATAGAAAAGCAGAATAAAGCTGATCTAAAAAAAAACAAAGAAACTCACAAAAGAAAAGTTTTTGGTGCTGATAAAACACCAAAAAATACACAAAGAAAAATTCCACCTAAAAAAAAGAAATTGGAAACCTACACGTCGACCTCAGAAAGTGAGGAAATCAATTTGACCTCTGACGAAGAATATTCAGATACTGCAGACAATCTTTTGGATCCGTTGGTATTTAAATCACTGGAGGATGATCCAAAACGGGGAGACTATGTCCTTGTGGAATTTGAAATTCCTAAAGCAAAACATGCTGCATACTATGTGGGCAAAATTTTGACCGAAAAAGATGAAAATCAGGAGTTTGAAATATCATTTTTCCGTAAAAGTGTCAAAGTTAACAATGCATTTGTTTTTCCGGCGGCCATAGACATATCAATAATACACTTAAATAGAATTAAAATGATTCTTCCAACTCCCATACTTCATGGGACGACAAAGAGACAACAATCATTTTTAGAGTTTGGTATTACGTTTGATCAAATAGACGTCCGTTAAATCCAAATTAAGTGCAACTATTTTCATGATTTTTAAGTTTTCTATACCTTTTGTTTGTATTGTTCCGTTAAGTGTTTGCCAAAGAATGTAGAATCTAAAATTTTTGTGTTATTTTATAGAGTTTCTATTATATTTATGCTTAATATTTGATACAAGTGTTTTTGTTTTGTTTTTGATAATATACTAGTAAATATTCGTTCAGAAAAGCGTTTTAATTTCGTAATGGTAAACAAAATACATGCAAACCACAGTGGGGCAATAGCGACAGCCACTCATGCTATTACCCCAGCAGCTTGGGGCAAAACGTGAATGTAACTTTTTTTAAAAATTTTATTACATATATTTTTTTTTATATTATCGCTATTTTGTGCAAACCATATGAAAAATAAACGATGAATTGGTATGCCACCCTAAATTGAAATCAAAGAAGCTATTAATATTCAAGTTAGAGCAGTTTAAAAAAAACTTAGCGCTATTGCCCCACTTTCCCCTACCTGTGTAATTGCATATACCGCATATACACTTTTTCTCCTGTATCAGCTTTCATATGCCGATCTAAGGTGGATTTCAAAGCAGTTTCAAAACTGCGTAGGCTACATTTGAACGACTTTTTTTCCAACGTGGGCCTTAATATGCTGCTGAATGTTACACTTTTTTATAGTTCCATAATTGTATATACCACACCTTAAACCTTCTTTCTCCCAAATGCATCTTTTCATTATCTTGAAAATCACACTTTTGGATAAATGAAGATCTACATACGTATAGTGCTTCTAGAAGTATTAATAGGTACATTATGCGTTACTTATGTGCAAATATTTAGGACTGTCGAAAAATACATAATATAACATTTTACGTACTCCCCAAGATGTCCTGGCTTATCCTTGATTGAATACAATGTAAAACAGATGATACATTATCAAAAAATACATGTAAGTGCTTTTTTAATATACCATTGTGACCCACCTAAGATTATTCACCCAAATTGAGAAAATATAAACCACATCGCATATTATATAGCAACCGAGACTATTTAATGATAATAGTGACAATATTCATCTATGAAACAACTTACCAATGTCATTTGCTGATCTATAAAACGGCAATTCATTCTGACTGTACAAACTGAGCAAACCTTGATTTATTGCAATAAAAAATGATAATTGTATACAACAAAAAATTTCCACACCATTTCTGATTAAATCTATGTATATCAAGCACAAAACCACATAGGTAGCTAATTTGGTTAAAAAAGTAATTGATAATTTAATAAATTATTAGTTAATGTTAGACGACAAGCATTACTACTTGCAATTATATAGTTAGTCAACTGACACACTGGCTTAATTAGTTTTTCTCTCTATAACTTCAACTTCTTTGTTCTAAATTGATGAACTTGTATATGTATGTATGTATGTATGTATATATGTGGTATCGTATAACTGAAACAAAAATTTTGCAGTTTTCCCCGGGTGAATACTAGCTAAAAATATAATGCAAATTTAAAAGAATATTTGCTTAGCGTTAAGTTTCTTCTGTTAATATGTTATGCATGGTATTTTTCCACCACAGTATATACTATACGGTTGCATTCAATACTGATACCCATGCACACATACTTAAGATTCCAGTTATCCAGAGTTGTTTGTATATTACATACTTTAATTAGCTCAGAGCCAGGCCATAGAACAAATGCGCTTGATTTGAGCTTGTTATGATCATAAACGCTTCTATTCTAATGTTTCATTTACTTTTATTACATTTGCCTATACTACACTATGCTTTTGTTTCTAGTGAATTTAGTATACAGTTTCAAATGTTCTTTCTATAAACTCACATAGCATGTAAACATACTTAAATTGTATTTTTCTTGTGTGAATCGGCTTAAGTTTGTAAAGGGGTAAAAATGTGAAGGGTGAATTAAATTGCTGAGTAATTAGCAATCTCAAAAACTCCACATTTTGCGTTCAGAAGATATGAATGCTGAACAACAAACATCTGTCATCGTCGTCATCCGAAAATTCGCCAGAAGAAAACGTTCCTTTCCCGTGGAAGTGGGAAGACGAACCTATCCGACCGCCCCGAGATAAAATCCCCAGCGCGATCAATTTAAAATCACTTTTTGACTCTTATTTCCTGGCTCTTGAATTTATTCAAAAGTCAGAAATATCAGTCGTGCTTTTTCCTTTAAGAATTGTTCTTAAAAGATCCCAGTTAAATATTCCGATCCTGTAAAATTAACCAAGTGAATACCGTCCAGTTTAATTAAATCCGTACCCTACCTGCGAGTGAATTAATTTTTCCAGTGTTTGCCGGTGTTGAATTAACCGTTTAACAATTTTTATATGTCCAGTCCGAGACTCCGACGCCGAGCGATCTATCGACCCTCGACCGTAGGCAGCGGCCGCGAAAGTTTAATCGAGCCGACCGACCGGCAAAGGATCTGTTGGATTCGCATTACATTTGTTTTGCAGTGAAGTTGGTAATTATTTATCGTTGAACCTGCTTGGCTATTTTAATATTGTTTATACCCGATCGACCGATTTCCGTGTTGGAGACCTTTGTATCGCTGGACGGGGGAGTGTTTGAACTCTTCCACGGCGATAAAAAGTTCTGCCAGTAAATTATTATAACGTTCGAATCAGTGTTCAAATTGGTGCCGTAGGAACGTTGTAATCTTTTCTTTTACCAGTTGAACCCCCTGTATAAAGTTTGCCGTGAGCGTGGCGAAACTGTCACGATCCGTCAAATTTAAATTTTGAGTACCCTGTATACTTGGACGAACCGGAGTAGTTTCGGATACCCCAGAACGATACACAGCCTTTAGACACAGAGAATCTTTTGTGCAAGTTTGTGTGAGAGATTTGTCCCGTATTTTATTTACGTAACGACCAGAGAAACTTTTGGCCGGTGAAATAAGATTTGCTTAACACTGTGCCCGATAATTTCTCACTGTAGAATTCAGAGTCCCGTCCGATTAAGATTTATTAGAAAGCGAAGCCAGGTTAAACAGAATTCGAACCAAATACACTGTGACAAACGCGTAGTTTGAATTTTGCAATTCCAGGAAAGCTAGTATAAATTAATTCCTGTTTGAAATCGTTATTTAACGTAAAATTAAGAGTAATACCTACCGATTGTTTATGCAGAACTGCCAAGGTCGAAGGAACCCAGAGAAACTCGACGCGAAGCTATCACTGGGAATTTTATTTATAAAATTCATGTATATTTTCGTAAAGTCGGCATACACTGCGAGAATCTTTATTCACAATCACCAACCTGAATTATTTACCAGAGAACTTGCACCTCCGCGAATTCACAATTAAATATAATCGTGTATTTTTCTGTCACTTTAATTAGAGCAGCGGTGGCAGCCATCTTGCCACCTACGACCACGGACGGCAACCAATCAGCGTCCGCTTCTTGGAGAGTAGCGACAACGACCCTGACTCTGTTGGAGCTACCAGAGCGGAGCACAGGGCCTTACCCAGGATTTTCGCGTACTTACTTGATTGATACAGAATTACATTTTATTTTTGTACACACGTATTATATTTATTTTAAACATTTATTAA
Source organism: Limonius californicus (assembly GCA_014611495.1). Lineage (NCBI taxonomy): Eukaryota > Metazoa > Arthropoda > Insecta > Coleoptera > Elateridae > Limonius > Limonius californicus. The sequence continues at coordinate 8,373 of JABXWE010009918.1, forward strand.
TAAACCTATTGTTATTTACAAGCTGTTATTACTGATCCCTGGACATCTCACGAGCTTACCCGAGCAATATAAGCAATTTAACGAGTGGCCCAATAAGCAAAAGGACGCACCGTTACAAGTTGACCTAAGTCAATGTATGTTAAGCAATTGAAGCTTTTGAAAGTAAATCCAATTTGTATTCGAAACCCATCAGGAATTATGAAGAAATGTGTAGGGTACTTAGTTTCTATAAAAATAAGAAAGAAGAAATATAATTACTACACAAGCCTTTCAAGTAATTACATGATTCTGTTATTACAAAAAAAAGCAATTTAAATTGAATGCACAAAAAAATCATTTTAAACAAATTTTTCAAGATGTCAGAAGCTGTTCTACAATATACCAGGGAATATATTACTTTATTAAGGAAACATTTACAGATTATTATTAACAAAAATGAATATGAGATTATAATTGAGCAAAATGTTTTAAAGAAATTATATATGCTTCATATAAATATTTAGATTACCTGTTACAAGTATGTAGATTTACAGCGATATATATTTTATCAAAAGGATTCCTCTGCAGCACAATTTTTGGATTTGAAAACTATGTACAGTTTCTATAACATTAGCCAATGAAAGGTTTCTTTCCAGTATAAGTAAAGAGACTACTCTGTAGAGTTGCAGTGCCGTCTTTATATCATGGATATTTCAATGCTGCAACTAGCTACCCTCTTTATAAATTCAAAATGAAATCACTACATCCAAAACAATATTTTTCTATCGAACTTCTTATATAGTGGTAAAAGATCTTATCTTACAGATTTATCACTGCACGTATATATAATTGTCAGTACAATTTTAATGAGATTAAATAACATTGAACGACTTTTCTTCATTGTGTATTTTGATATGTTCTTGTACATCACGCTTCCATATACCTGAATAATTGCGTGTACCGCATTTGAATGTCTTTTCTCTAGTGTGGGTTTTCATATGCACTTCTAAACTGCATTTCCATACGGTTGCAAAACTGCATAAAAAGCACTTAAATGGTTTTTTTCCACTGTGGGTTTTCAAATGCAATTCCAAACTACTTTTCCAGGCAGTTGCAAAACTACAGACATTACACTTGAACAGTTTCTCCCCAGTATGTATTTTCATATGTAATTCTAAATGTGTCTTCTGTAGACTTGCATAGTTGCACATAAGGCACTTGAATGGTTTATCTGCACTGTGGATTTTCATATGTACTTCTACGTCATGCTTCCGACAACTTGCATAATTGCATATACTACACTTAAACGGTTTTACTCCAGTGTGAATTTTCATATGCACTTCTACATCGCGCTTTCGTATACCTGCATAATTGCATATACTGCACTTAAATGGTTTTTCTCCGGTATGAGCTTTTATATGCAGATCTAAAGTGGATTTCAGAGCAGTTGCAAAATTGCATAGACTGCACTTGAACGGTTTTTCTCCAGTGTGGGTTTTCATATGGACTTCTAAACTGCATTTCCACGCAGTTGCAAAGCTGCATAGACTACACTTGAACGGTTTTTTTCCCGTATGGGCTTTGATATGTTGTTCAATATTCCACTTTTTTAAACTTACATAATTGCATATACCACACTTAAACCTTTTTTCTCCTATATGAATCTTTGTATTATCTTGGAAGTCATTCTTTTGGATAAATGCAGATTGACATATAGTGCTTGCAGAAGTGTTAATACATTGCTGTGCATTACGTATGTACACATATTTAGGACTGTCTAAAACACGTTCAAATGGTTTGCTCTCGGGAGTTTCCTTTACTAATTTATCTTCATGATTATTGAGAATCTCAGTTTTTATATCTAATTCTTCATGTAATATTTCTGGTTTTATGGTTACACTCTCATATTTAGTATTGCTTTCAAGATCAGGAGCTTCGAGTTTTATCTGAGCTACATCGGCTTTTACTACAACAAACGTACATTTTCAAAACAGTATTTATTGTTTAACATAAATATGCTAGGATACTGTACAAATTGAAGTTAACCCTACATTTATATTTAGGGAATAATTACAGTAACAATAAATAGGATTGACTGGACACAGTGGTTTAAGTAAATAAACTGTGGAAACCCCTTAGCACCACGATACTTAGAACACCTAAATAGATCGCTAAAGTCCTTTACCATCTCCAGAGGTATTCCTTAGCCAAGTTACTTCAGTTAGTTCAAGTTTCTTCTGAAGATTACAATTTAGTTGCTCAAATATGTATGTCGGTGTACTAAATAGCGTGGTGGTAACGGGTTTTCCAAAGTTCATTTAGCAACAATTAACACTATTTAAGAGATTTAATAAAAATTATTAATACATAGAGTACAGGATATTACTAATATTAAAAAATATGAAGATATTATTGCTACCCCATTTACAGAAAATATGCACTAAACTACCGAAAAAAAATATGTAAACACTTACCCTCAGTATGCCACTCAGTTTGAAAAATTTCTTCTTTGATGTTAAATTGTTGAATGTCGTAGATGGGATCATTCAGATTTTGCAGTAAACCTTTAGTTGTTAGTTGTGATTCTTCAATCATAATTAATACTAGATGCCCGTACGCCAAAATGCAAGAGGTGTACTACAAATATAAAAATTTATTGTTTATTCAGGCAGGGAGACTAACCCTTACACCTTACACACCCTTATTGTTGGAATTTACCAGCACAGCGGGCAAATACTTGTAAGCTAAATAATTATACAGTAGAAAATTTATAAATTTTGCAACTCGGCTAATCAATATCATTCATCAACACGACCCAAGCAGGTTTTATTGGTGTTAAAAATGCAAAATAAACAATATTTAGGTTATACTAAATGTTGGTATATAACTCCTACTGCTCTCGTTATTTGCTAACGAATGAACTACTATATACACCTTCATACACGGTCAATCTCATTTTTTGTGAAAAAATTATTAGAAATTATAAAAAATGTTTTATATAATGGCACGAAGCATCTACAAGAATGGTAAATGTATGCTAAGAACGTAAAAAGGAGATTAATTTTGCATTTACTCTTGTTTTTTACGTTCTTTTGTTAGAGTTGCACGTTCCTAATTAAGTAATCGTGCAGAATGCAAAGGATAAATTGTTTACAATAAAAAAATACTGTAAAAATAAACTGCTTGCAGTCGCATTTAGAGGTTACTTGAGGATGTCTGGAAACATAATTTTGTGGTTAAATTAATAGGTGTATTAAAAAGAAACAATATAATTTCTTACAATAAGCCAAAAGCAGAGGTATGGTCTCAAGTATCCCATTAGTGTCCAAAACGAGTTGGACACTTGAATATAAATCAAATGGTAGTTTTTTTTTAATTCACTACAATAAGAACAACGCTGGAAGAAATAATTTTGTACGTAAGAGTTTAATATGTCAGCCATAACTACAACAAATAAGTTCTATGATGATTAATCTACATCACACTTTATAATATGGCTAACAAAATGATTTGAAAATATTCTTCTGAGTTTGAGTCGGTAAGAAATAAATTAAAGTATTTTTCCAAAATATTTAAAATCTTGGAGGAATTACAAAAAAATATAAATGTAAAAGTCGCACTCCCTAAAACAACAGAACAAGCACACATATTAGATAATGCTGGAAATTCAGCAGAAGAATGTTCCCAAATGTCAATATTTATCCCATATTTAGATTCTCTAATAAAACTAGGATTGGGTTTTAAAGTGGGCAAGAATATAAAAATGTAATAGTGAATTGCAGGGTAAGGAATGAGACGATGGGCTACTTAAAATTAAGAGGCACCTACGGGAAAGTCAGCATTATTAATGTCCGTGCACAGACGAAAGACGCAGAATATGGAAGAAAAGAAGATGTCTATACTGATCAGTGGCGGCTCGTGAGTTAAGAAAGAGGGTGGGCACAAGAAAAAACTTACCTATTTTTTGTACATAAAATCCATTCTCCTATTTTTCATGCTGGAAAAGACGTCTATGACTTTGATGTCAAAATCCGGGATAGACTGGACGAACTCCTTTTCTATTGATAGGACTGCCAATGCGTTCAGTCGATCTTTTTGCACACAATTAACTTCCATCATTGAAAAAACGTCACTTTCGTCTTTGAATTCAAACGCGCGATTGCGCGAAAATAGCGCTACAAAGTCCAAATTCAAACGTTGACTGCAAATCGGGAACACTTCGCTCGGCGCCCAATTCGCCTGGTATATCGCGTATAGCGAAGATAACCGATAGGCAACCGAATCATCCTCTAAATAGGTACAAATCAGAGCGTTCCCCGGAAAATAGTTTAGAGCGCGTTAGCCGCGCCTTTGGTGCGGAAGGAAAATTTGATATCATCGTTAAAATAATGCACTGAATTACATGCGAATTTCTTCTGTATATATCTTGGTGGTTGGGTGGGCACGTGCCCTTGTGCCCTTTAGTACAAGCCGCCACTGAATTTGTATGTTCTGAGAATATGTAGTATATTCAACAGAATCCATTTTTTTACAATGCAGAGTTCAACTTTTACTATTGCATTAAAAAATATTTGGTTGTAATTTTTGAAAACAGCTAGAAGGTGCTAATAAACCGGAAATACGTAATCAATGTTGGACAGCGTAGAAATACATATTTGGTTTGAAATTTTATCAATTGCGCGTATGGAGTTATAGTTCACTACTTGCAAATTATACTATGCCTTGCAAGCAACTACTAACATTCTTCAAATTAAAGCAGGTATATAATTTCATTCATTTAACCACATAATATGAGGTACTTATTGCGTGTAATTCTTGATTGGTTTAACGACTTGAAAAACACTCGGCACGTTAATTTTCATTTCCCAAAAATGCTCCAAATCTTTTCCTCTTCGTCTTCCTCTTCTATCGCCGTACGGTTTCGTGATGGTGGCTTCTCAGACGGGTTCAGAGATCGCGCGTTCGGTATAAGTGAATTAACAGTAGGTATACGTGTGTTGCTTAGTTGATAAATGCACTGAAGTGATGTTTACCTATTTATTGGCTACCTGTAAGGTAGTGGGGTTGAGCGAGATGAGTAATTATTGATTGAAGCTGTAGACAATGCTTTTGCTTATGTAGTACTGTTAGTAATAGTAATTACTGTGTTCTAGTAATTGAGGCGTCTGGTACTAGGTTTGGGAAGCCAGTGAGCTCTCCAAGTTTCCTGGGGGTTGTAACAGTATACAGGATGAACAAAAAGTAAGGAACATCGATACTACAGCCTTAAATAAATAAAAAAATAACTTTACAAAAAAAGTTTCTAACAAAAGTTTCCTATCAAGTTATTAGACACAATTTGGCGTTTTTCATTTTTTTTTTTTGATTGTCATATGTTCTGGCTACGACGTCATCGACATTTTTCTAAACGGCAACCTATACTTTTTATAGTATGTCCAGTTAGTGCTTTTTATTCTCTATACAGCCATGTAAAAATATCCTACATTTGCACAATAACAATTTCAAGAACAATTACGATAAACATTTATTTTTGTCACTGGCAACATTTTTCATCAGGTACACTTATTGCAAGATAAACAAAAGATAATAGCAGATCCATAAATTAGTAAAATAGTTTCAAATCATATTTAACATCAATTTAAGAAAGCAAATGTTCAAACAGTTCGCTATTCACTGTCTGACAGTGGGCAATACGATCAGAAAATCCTCGAACTGCATTTTGAACTGTAACATGCTCGCGGATACGAATTTTTAGATTTTACAGATCGTCTGGTCTGTTTGTATACACTGTACTTTTAAGATGGCCCCATAAAAAAGAAGTCAAGCGAGTTTAGATTCGGAGATCGAACTGGCCACTCAATATGTCCTCTTCTTCTTATCCACCTATTTGTAAAAATTCCATCTAAATACTGACGAACATGAATGCCATAATGAGGTGGAGCACCATCTTGTTGCAACCAAATGCTATCGTTCGGCGTGTCCGGATTTTCTGCATTTGGAAATAAAACATCTAACGCGGGAACAAATTCATACGTCAAAAAATCCAAATACAGAACAGCATTTAATGTGCCATCAAAGAAAAAAGGACCAATAATTCCTATAATTCCCGCCCATGCGTTTACTTTTTATGGATACTCTGTGTGTAATTCTTCCATCCAATATGGGTTATGTCGCGACCAATAACGGGAATTGTGCCGATTTACAGCTCTATTTAAAGAAAATGTGGCTTCGTCGGAGAAGGTAATAGAATTCACAAACTGTGGGTTGTTATGGCACCTGTCCATCATTTCTTCACAAAAATGAATTCTTCTATCAAAATCATCTTCTAATAATTCTTCACAAGCTTATAAGAATGAAATTTTTCTGTATGTAAAACATTCAGTAAAGTTCCTTGACTAACATTATTATCCAGGGCTAATTGTTGAGTTGAAGTATGAGGATTTTCGGAAACTGTAACCACAATGTCCAACATTGTATCGTCTGTTGCTATTTTTGGTGGGTCAATTTTATCCAAATCTTTGACGTGGTCCGTTTCTCTAAATTTTCTATCAATTTCGGTTACAGTGAACCGCGTAACAGGTTTACGATTCGGATGTACAGTATTAAATAAAGCGCACACATCATCCTTAGTTCTCCTTTTATGACCGTACCCGATCATCATCAAAATTTCGATACGTGCAGTTTATGTTAAACGTACCATGATTAGAAATTCGTATTTAACACAGGACACAGACTAAATTTGAATCACTTTTTAATGCTAACTGTCACCGTATTGACATTACAGATTTGCATTTGTTAAATTTTAAACATTTCGCAACAATTGCCTACTATTGTCTTTTGTTTATCTTGCTTCCTTAAATTGATGTTAAATATGATTTGAAACTATTTTCCTAATTTATGAACCTGCTATTATCTATTGTTTATCTTGGAATAACTGTACCTGATGAAAAATGTTGCCAGTGACTAAAATAAATGTATACAATGATTGTTCTCGAAATTTTTTAATGCAAATGTACGATATTTTTACATGGCTGTATAGAGAATAAAAAGCACTAACCGGTCATGCCATAAACTGTAAGGTATAGGTTGCTATTTAAAAAAAAAAGACGATGACGTCATAGCTAAAACTTATGACATTCGAAAAAAAATGAAGAACGCCAAATTGTTGCAAATAAGTTGATATGAAACTTTTGTTAGAAACTATTTTTCGTAAAGTTATTATTTAAGGCTGTAGCATCAATGTTCCTTACTTTTTATCCAGAATTTGAAATAAAATGATGAATCAATTAATAACTGATTGAAATTTTACTTAAATTTTAAGTCGCCCCTACGGAGTTTTTCTGGTTCTTCAAGTTTTCCAATTACTTGAAAATATTCAAAGCACGAGCGATCTTCGATATCCGGATAGTGGCAAATGAACCCAGGATGATATTGAGTCTTTTTTCTTCTCAAAAAGTTTCCTTCTAATTCCGAATCGCTTTTTCTTTCGGCCACTTGGCAAACGAAATAAAGCATTCTGCTTGAGCATACTCTTTTATTTTCAAGAGCAAAAGACACCAGCAGCCAGTCGTTGGGTTGAATTCTATCCGCACTAATGGTTTCAACTTGCTCAAACTTCCTACCGAATCTTTCATCATAGTCATTTTCAATTTGACCAACTGAATCGGCTTGATCTGATGAGTCGAGCATCTCTAATTCTACTGCAAGTTTAGTCTCAAACTGTTCATCTGCCTCATCCCCTGATGTGCTTTCAGATTCAAATTCCACACTTCGTCCAGCTACAACCTTTAATTTTTCCTTTTTCGTTTGTCATCTTCGGCTTCCTTCCTCGCCACCGAACCTTATTTCACGTAAAATGTCAATAAATGAAGTTTCTACCCCTTCATTTATTAGATTTGTGACTTGCTCTGGGTCCTGGGGAATGGAGTTCAACACCTGGGTTCGATTAAGTGGAATTATGCCAGCCTTTCTAAACCCAGATCTTATGCTCGTCCTCAATTTTTTTGAACGTTCTATTTAAAAGTGGAGGAAATTCACTTTTTGGCAACGATGGCTCTTTCATGCCTGGGTCTTTTTCCATTACAAAATGATGTTTCGCCAAGTTATTTTTAAGGGTCTAAAAAAGGCAATATCCAAAGGCTGAGTAAAATGGGTTGAGTTTCCAGGTAGGAACACGAAGGAAATATTATGCTCATGGCACAGTTTTATGCATTCAAATGATAGATGGGACGACAGGTTATCACCAATTAATATCTTTTTTCCGGTGAGTCTTTTTACGGAAGGCACAGCAACTGTTCTGGCCCAGTCCTCAAAAATAATCGCGTCAAACCAACCACTTTGACTGCAGTTAAAACGAGTTCCCTTGGGGGTTCTCTCAAGCCAGGTAGCATACAAATTTTTGGCCTTATAGACCACATATCATGGTAGCAACTGACCATCGCCAGAGGCTGCAAACTTATTACTCATTACTTAAATTGATCTCATCATAATTTATTATATGGGTTGGTGGTACCCTATCGAGACGCGTCGCTAGATTATCGAAGTATTCGTTTATGATATCAGGGGAAATTTTCGCCCTGGAACGTTTAATATTTTGGCAGAAACGTTCTGTTAGTCTATCTTTATGGCGGACTATAAAGCTTTTGGCAAAATCATACCCAGGCATATTGTTTTTGAATTTGGGCACCACTTTCCCAATAGCATCCAAGAAACCCTTCACAATAACAAGCAGGTCATACAAATTCATTGGATAACCCCAATTGGCACATGCTTGCAATCTATCAACAATTGCATTCTCCTCCTCAGATGAAATAGCAGTTTGTCCTCCTTGCTTTTTAAGATTCTGATTGTTTAAATGTCTCTGTAAAACTGAATAGGGTATACCAAAATCCTTCGATACGGTCCTCATACTTATTCCGCCTCTAATTGCATTACGGACCTGCTCTGTCACCTCTTCTGTGTATTTTCTATATTTTTTTGCCCCAGGGTCGGGTTTATAGCACCGTGGCATAGTGACCCTATTCACCCCCAAACTCTTTAACTTTATAACCTCAAAAACAAAATTCTCGGCTGAAACCAAAATATTAATCGTATTAAGAAACTCATTGCATCAGTTTGTTAAGAAAAACTTACCCTTGATATATTCATACGCCAAAATATCCCTGGCTTTTATTCACTGACTCACACAGTCTAGGTTTTCCAGATTACAATTCTGATACAAAAACGACAGCACTTTATCAAGACGAGTATAGAATTGGCGGTTTAACTATGCCATCTGTCAAATCTGACAAAAAGGGCTACCAACTGTGAATATTCAAATAGTTCCTTGTAATATTGGTTGCGGCCAACCGTTTTAGTTAAATCAGAGTTGCAATTTCACCTTGAACTTTCGACCCTATTCACCCCATTTTACGGTACTAGATGCAACGCGGGATTCTACGGGGGGACACCCGACCCCGTGTAAGCAGAAATATACAAATTGCAATGGTAATATAGTAATGTATTATTGCTCGTGTGTTCCGTGTTTTGCTGGTGTGTGCTGAAATGGGGTTGTGTGTGTTTACTTTATGAGTTCACCGCGTACATGTCTGAAGCTGCCAAATCCTAAGTTCCCGAGAATTTGGTCTTGATGAGTACACGTAACCGATTTCGAGACCCTATCGGTGAGTGTTTAGTTATTTATTATATTTGTTTTGTAAAAATTCCCACCGCCCGTCCCGGTACGAAAAAGACCCTCCTACAGTAATTTAAAAATATCATAATTATCCTAATGTAATTCCAAGAAAATTTAATTAAACGAAAACGAAACTGCTTATCAAATATTTTTATTATTCTATCGAGCTCTGCAACCCTCAAAAATGGTTAACGCGGGGATTTGATCTTCCAAACCGATCGGTTTATTTTTTTAAGCATAGAGGTTTCGTTTCTACAATCAGGAAAATAAATCTTCGACGTAAGAGGAGCTAAATTATAAATAACAAGTACTGTTTCTTTTTTTATTTTGCTGAATGTTTAGTCTGCCTGTGCATACCAGTAAGTGGTATAAATGGTTCAACTAATCGAATTATGTATGTAATTACATCCCAATAAGGTCAAGGTGTAATGTTTCAAGTTTGCCCATTAACAAACAGAACTTTATAACAATACAGCAACCTTTCCATGATTATACGATTTGCGGATCATCCACGCCCTGCTTTATTTTGTGCTGCAGCTATTTGACTGGGTTGTGTCTAGTAAACGCACTGTACTAAGCTTATCGCATTTTGCTTTAGTAACCAACAGAAATTGTCAGTACAGTCCAATATTACATAATTTTGTATTACAAACTTTATTGTTAACAGTTCAATGTGTCACATGTATTTTTATATAGTGTATAGTAGTACATACGAAGGTAGTTTTTTTTATTGAAAAGCAAAAATCGTATTGTCTGTATTTTTTAGTTATCCGTGCACAATGAACGGGTGATTATCACGGGTACTCCAGAGTTTGCTGTACGTTGAAAATTGTATATTTTTATATCCTTATTTCTTGTTGCTTTAGAACACCCACACATTTATGTCACGTCTAAGCAGTGTGCGGAACATGAGGTAAGCTAGGGATACAAAGTCTGAAGTTCGTCGATATGGGAAAAATATTCTTAAGTGTTATGGTTACCCATACGAGGAGTGTATAAAAGATTTATTTATATAAACGTTTGTGCTCCTGCGTTTCGTTTATGCAGTTCCTGGGTAAACAAACAGCGGGTGCGATTAGAACTTACTGGCGGTGACAAGCAGGTGACATGCAACAGATAATAAAACCCAGACCTACTGCTCTGTCAATAAATGTTGGGCAGTTGTACTTACAGAAGGTCCTCTAGCCTCCTTGCCTTGGTAGTGATTCAAACGCGTTCTGAACAGGCTAGCTGATGTGACCACACCCAGTTGTAATTATAGATTCATTATCTACTACAATTTGCATATCTTTTGGTCAAGGACACCCCGTGCGAGTCCGCCAATAATAGTAAATTTATAAACAATGCTCTTATTCATGAAGTAATACTAAACATTTTACTACGTAGATTGCATGATTAAACATAAACAATAGGGCGATAAAAAATGAACAGCAAAACTAACAACAGTAACCTGTACCCATTTTTCCAAGCAAAATTTAAACAAAATTGATTTGCTATTATCAATTGCCGAAGAGCGTTTTAAAACGCCACCCCCTTTTGGCCAAAATTTATCTGGCGACCCCCCTCTTGTAGTACTCAACTTCATTCAGAATCAGCGGCTAAACGGCCAACTGACGCCATCTATTACCAAGTAGCACAATTTGTTAATTTCTTTTCCATATTTCCGGAAATTTCCACCATATTCGTAAAGGTGCGCGGACCGCTTTGAAATTAGTCATCATCTTTATAAAATTGTGTGCCGTACAGCTGACTGTGTGTTGAGTGCAATAAAACGATAACAAATATTTAGTGTTAAGTGCGAGCTATGCTCGTTTTGTTAAAGATGGATAAATATTTAAAACGGTTGTTAGAACCTTCCGCCTCTGACAGTGACAAGAATAAAAAAAATTGTACAACGATTAATATCTCAAATATAGTTTTACCGTTACATCCCAGAAACCCCAGTGCGTACTTTGTAAAAAAGTGTTGTCAAAAGAAACTATTAAGCCATCAATGCTATTTAAATAAGAAAAGCACTCTGTGGAATGCTTTGAAAGGAACTCCCTCCACAAAGAACAAGCCACTTTTACATTAGCAACCACTAATAATGAAAATGCGCTACTATCAAGCTATCGAGTTGCATTTTGCATTGCATTGCAGTAAGCTACATACAGCTGCTGAAAAGCTGACTTTACTAGCAGCTGTTGAAATGGTGCAAATAATGGTCGGTGAAAAACAAGAATAAGTGATATGGCAGAAGACATTCGCACACAAGCTGTTGAAAATATTGAGAAGTGCACGTAATTTTCATTATAGATGGACGAATTCACGCATATTTCTATGTCCAATTTATAGCATTTATTAGGAACTACATATATTGGCCATGGTATTATAGGAGATATTTTATTTTATACTCCATTAGAGTCAGTGCCACCGGAAAATGATTTGACAGGTCATGCAAAGTACTAATAAGTACGTGATTGACTGGGCAAAATGCGTTGCTATACGCAGCGATGGCGCCAAGGCTATGACACGATATCGATCTGGTCTTATTGTCAAATTAGAAGAAATAATGTCAAATGCTATATGGTCACACTGTTTCTTATATCAAGAAGCTCTTGCATCAAAATCATTACCTTCCAAACCGGATTGTGTTTTGAAAAACGCCATTCTACTTTTTCTTCTTCTGACTGTAGACCAATGGCTGGTTCATTACCTACAATGAAGTAGATTCTATGAGTCCCCTATGCACGTATACTGGGCAGGAGGCTAGCCTAACCCGCCAAACAGAGAAGAGAAGTTCCACTACATGGTTTACGATTGTCAAAGAATATCATATGTATAATGACAGTATTTTGAACATCATGAACTATTAAGTCCGATCATTGTTGTAACCTTGGTACAACAAAAGACGAACTAAGCCGAAATGCAAATGTCACAAGTTTCAAACTGTAACCTTTGAGATGGCAATTCTTTGAAAAATAAACTTAAGAGAAATTTGTTAACTCCGTTCTTATTTATTTACTTCCTTGTATCTCAAAACAGAAAATACAGACTGATTGCTTTGGTTTAGATATTTCAATAGCTCTTTTTAACCGGCATTACTAATGTTGTATTACGAGTGCATTCTTGACGTTAAAAAGTCCGTAATGACGGGAATGCGCTTGCATAATTTATACATACATAATTATACAAGCTCCTACAACGGTTCACCTACATGCACGTTTTCTTTTACTGCTAACAATGCACGTGTGTTAACAGTCACGTTTTGATTGTTCAAGCAAAACAAAATATTGTGAAGCAAAATACATTATCAATTTTTATCTAGTAAGTGGGAACACTCAGTGGATGATTCATGATAAATTTTGATTACAACTTTGATAATATTTGTAATTTTTTATTTAGAAATTAGTGCCATAAATTATTTGTATTTGAAATTAGTCTCGGGCATATGAAACAATGATCTGATATTTAGAAGTAATTTGTGAAATGAAAAATTTTCTCTTATTTGAAAATAAAACCACATATTGTAAATTCGCACAAACAATAAATGAAATTCCAGAGGTAAACTACAATCACTTTGTGAATATAATATAAATACATTTCGATTATACCTTTTCAACAGTAGATTTTACTATTTGCGGCATTTCAAATATCATTTGGTTTATACTTTGACTACCCGTGGGACTTATTTCGTGGCAAGTTTTGTTAATCTGACTAGCTACTGTGAGATTCCAAGTTCCGCCATGTGTTTATACAATTCATTCCTAAGTATGATATCCATGCTGCCATAAAGTCTATAAAACATATGGTAGGTGTTTTTTAAACTCAATAGCATGTTCAGTAATCTGTTTGAGAAAAAAGTGTGACGACTAGTTAATCGACGGCGACAACAAAAGTAGTTTTACACACTACAAGCTATCGAAGCATCAAATTTCTAAGCAAGGTCCAGGTATCAAGGACAAGGGTTCGACTAGCTGCAGTCGAAGAAGGGTGGTTCGATCTAAGCCTAGGCGCCACCTGTTTAAAAAAAACCCTTTCCTCCTCGAAGGTAACTTTGGGTAAACAGGATCTTTCCTGGCTGCGAACTTACCTTGCTTGGTAATACTAAACTTATTTTTCAAGACAGAATAAAACACAATCGTAATTGACAGATTTCCAAAATATAATAATCGAGTAAACTAATTAATCAATACAAGCAAAAGTATATACAGATCTTGACAAAACAATTTGCCACTAATGAATGAAGCATGAAAAAAAATCAGGATCACAACTCCAAGTTGCATATATGTACATAAATTTACATTCATTAACAAAATGAACGGACCACAGTACGTTACTGCCTCTGATTTAATTTTTATACAAAGCTGAACCAAAATTTCTAGGGAAAACAATAATGCGTAGATCAAGTTTAAACTTAGGAAGCATTAATCCACTTCTAAAAATATCAACCAAACCACCGAATTCCCGTCTAGTATCTACGGTATCGCGAGGCCTCGTATACGCAATAACTAGATTAATTACCCAAAATTAATGGTATATGCGCACCGATAATTATAAACTTACGCAAAATTCCCCCTTACTTTTGAACTTTAAATCAGAAATTTAATCTCGTAATCTGCAGACCATTTAACAAGTTCTCAGAGTACATAAAGTTATTATAATATGAACAAGAATTTTCCAAATAAAATATTGAACTTAATAAAAAAATAGTCGAGTATTTATTTTATTTCAACATAAATATGCCTACGCAAATAAAACGAGTTGTAGTTATTCGTCTTCTGATGATTCTCGAAATTTCGTGGAATTATCAATCCAATGCATGAAAGTTAAAAAGTTGGCTAACAGACCTTGAACGTAGATTGTCCTCACACAATGGACTCGCTTCACACATCTGCTACTCAACCCATGCAACGCCGATAAAGATGTCCCTGCACTGGAATTATCGGGCTCCCGGATTTTCCCACGTCGTTTTAAATTCGAATCAGTTTCCGGATGTTTCCACTCTTCCGGCTGCTGTTTGATGCCTAAATAAATTCAACTGCCTTAGAAAAGAAAAAAGTGGAATAAGGACCTTCCTAAGCTTACCATACGATGTTAAATTGGCAGAAAAAAAACTCTCCAAGAGTGCACTATATTAGGATTTCTCCCGGGGAAAATTTACTATCACTCTACCGTGTTTAAGTTTCCCCTAATCACTTGAAAATTCACAAATTGGAAGAATCTTCCGAGTCGTAACGACCTTAAATAAAATTCAAGTCTGCACTTCTTGAGAATTGAATACGTTCTCCCTTAATCCAACTTCCGCAGTCCGAGAATCGAAAGTTCACGATCGATGCGCAGAACTCAATACGAGAACAAATTTTTGAATTCGAAAACCCGAAGTATGCCGTTCAAAACGCTGTAATGGGAATACACTTTTGATATACTCTATGCGTCAGAAATCACACGTTACAAAAGATTTGGTCATTTTCTGTCAAAGTGTGACTACGAAATCAACACTGATAATAATTTGCTATTATTTTTTCGGAGAGGGTGAGTATGGTATTTTAGATATAATATTTTCTGTATATGATATTTAGGAAAGAAAATACTTCTGTAGTTTGCACTTTCCAGTTGATATTATATTTATGTAGTGAATCTATAACAGTTCTATTCCATTCTTTTACCACATACTAGGTGGTCCATATTTCAACATCAACATCCAGGGACATTTTCATGCAATTTCTTGACAGCTTCGTGTAGTTCCGGTAGCGATGGTGGTCCTCATCTTTTATGGGGACTGCTGTTTCTTCTTTATGATTCTGCTTAGATGCTCGTTAACGTACTGTACTCATCATTTTAGGACCCTGTCTTTCTGTCTGGCGATACGTTGACCTCTTCATGCATTTTATTTATCTTTTTATAGAATTTTCTACGCTCGTTCTGATATCTTACCTTATCAAGTTCCTACAATTTGTTGCAGCCAGTAGTGACCGCTAAGTTTTAACCCACATGAATTGCCAGCCATTAAATCCGTAATGACCATAGAACTCTAATAGTAAAATATGAATACAGAACTCTCACAATACATTACAAGTATACGGCCCATTGGGTAGAAGCAACACCATTATTGAACACGCAGCTCTAGTAATAAAATACCAACATGCAACATTAATATTACACTGTAAATTAAGGACACACACTCCTTAAATACACGCAATAGCATAAATAAGCACACCGTACTAAAAATAGGAACACACAGTCCTAACAATAAATTAGGGGTACATATCCCTGTAAGTAGACATAATAAAATAGGAATACACAACTAATACCATATATTAGGAACACACGGCCCTTTTGATACATACATTAGGATCAATGCCCACACGGCCTTATAAATAAAATAGGAATAGACTACACTCACAATAAATAAGCGACAAAGATCTCTTTCGGTACACGCAGGAGTGATAATACGCACACACTTATAATAATAAAATAGGAACGTTCAGCCGTTTAGGTACATGTAGTCCCATTAAAAAGTACACTGCTCTAATATTAAAACAGGAATAGACAATGATCACAATATATTAGGAACAAGCAGCCCTTTTGATACACACAATAGCATCAATGCATACACGCTTTAACAATAAAATAGGAATAGGCTACTCTGACAATAAATTGGCGCCAAACAGCACTTTCAGTACACACAGGAGCAATTATGAGCACACAGTTCTAATAATAAAACAGGAACACACAGTCCTTACAACAGATTAAGGACACACTCTTTAGGTACACATAGTACCCATTACTAAGCACACAACACTAGTAATAAAATAGAAGTACAGAACTATCACAATATGTATTAGGGGCACACAGCCCCTTTAATAAACACAATAGCAGCAACGCCCACATGTTTCTAACAATAAAATAGGAACACACAGTCCTTACTATGGATTAAGAGCACACAGCTCTTTAGGTACACATAGTACCTATTACTAAGCACACAACGCTAATGATAAAATAGAAATACAGATTATCATAATAGATTTTAGGAGCACACAGCCCCTTTGATAAACACAATAGCAGCAACGCGCACATGTTTCTAACAATAAAATAGGAACACACAGTCCTTACAATAGATTAAGACCACATAGCTCTTTAAATACACATAGTAGGTAGTATTACTAACACATTAAGCCCCACGCAAAATGTTGTAATTTTTATCCTAGGGTTGTAATCAAATTCTACATAACAAGTTACATGCAAACCCTTTTATGACTTATCGTGATTTTGTAATTGGATCCGTATTTAAAAAAAACTAGAACATACACTAGTGTCTGCTATGGTCCTGTCGTTGATATTACAGGTATTTTTCATATGTTAGGGCCAAATCAGGCACATTTAAGTGACACAATTATCGATTGTCTGGGACTATATTGCACTAATAGCAGACGTGTTTATGGCATACGAAAATTTAAGTAGTATTACTATTTTAAAATTACAAGGATAAAGATATGTACTCTCTAGTAAACATGCAACTGAAACTGGTATTGTCGCAAGGAAAGTAATAGCAATAACAAAGCCTAAGAATTTTCATCCTATGGTTAAGAAGAAGTGTAACAGAAAAGTAGCCACATAAGTAATTCTTGAAATGGCCATAGTCTACGCACATTTTTGTTATAATGGTGTCTGTTATGACCCTACAGAACAAATAAAAAGAGATACTTACCAGTAGGTCATAGAAAACACACATCACACACACATAATGGAGTCGTTCTGAGATATGCAACCAAAAGCCCACAAATGAGAATGAATTTGACAGTGCTATGGAATACACATACTCGCTTATCAATCCGTACGTCAGTGTCTGCATAGGGCAGTGAGGTGAAAACTGAAACAGACGCCGATGTCTGCCGTGGCTCTATTGAGGCTATAGACAATGATACAAGCAGGCACCGATGTCCGCCTTGGCGCTTAATGTGCTAAGCACACAGCTCTAACAATAAAATAAGTACACAACATATTAGGACCACGCAATCTATTTGGTACACACAATAGCAGTACACGGTTCTAACAATTAAAAAAGAACATTCAACCCTCACAATAAATTAGGGATACCCAGCCCTTTTTGGACACAATACCATTGTTGAGCATACAGCATTGATTATAGAATAAGAACATATTTCTCTGGTGATAAATGAGAAACACAACAGCTATAATTTCGACTTCCAATTGCACAGCACAATTACCAGTGCATAGCTCAATATTCAATTAGGTAAACACCTTACAGCACCTTAGTTAAATCGAAATTCTACTAATAACTAATATTTTAAGGAAAGCAGTCATACATAGTATCCAATGAGATAAGGTATGTCAATTGGTTCAACATAACTGCTTGCTCTATATGAAAATACAGGCAACCCTGTAGATATTGCAAGATCCTTCTACAATATAGTTTCCTTATGACCCATTGAATAAATTGCGGTACTCCTCACACAACAAGGTACAAACTCAGTGCGGTTAGAGAATTGCAGAAAACACAGTATAAGGTGTATTTTTATTTTTTATTCGAGAAAGCACTGCTATTATGTTGGTTTTAGTTTTTCGTGTTCTTGGGAATGCATTTTAAATACCTGTGGACGGAAACATCAAGCGATAGGAATCTAATACAAAGATTAAATCTTAAATTAATAAAGTGGCAAGAATGTCAGGATGCTTAAGTGAGATAATATAGAGAAACAAAAACATGAACACTGAATCCAAGGTAAAACTGTACAAAACATGCACACGTCCCATTATGACATATGCGGCAGAAGCAAGGGTCGATACTGCACACACCAAAAGATCACTCCGTACCACGGGAATGAAGGTTCTAAGATCCATATCACGACACCCATTCTACGAGAGAATACCTCACGAGAACATAAGACAGACGTGCAATGTCCAAGATGTTGTAAGATGGACGAGGAGACGTCGTAGAGAGTGGAATGAACACGTAACAAGACTGCCCAACGATACACTGCCAAAAATTGCCAGAGACTACAAACCAGGAACAACACGCTTACCTGAAAGACCACCAAAACGCTGGAAAGACAACTGGACCTCTGTGTCAAGAACAATAACAATATTGGAAGAAAAAGGTCTACGACCTACTGGAAGAAGAAGAAAAAGAAGAAGAAGAAGAAGAAGAAGAGTTGTAATCCTTATGCAAAATCAAGTTGGGAAATCTCCATATTCTACTTGGTATCGTAGTTTGTAAGACGTTTGCTCAATTATTATTATAAAATTTGGAACACCCCTTACCACCACGATATTTAGAACACCTAAATACGTATTTCGGCAACTAAGCTGCCATCATCAGTAGGAACTTGAACTAACTAAAATAACTTGATTGAGGAATACCTCTGCAGATAAAACCTTCACCAAGCCAATAATTAAAGTCCAATGCTAATAATCTAACAAACCTAGGCGTAAATACTAAATCCCCGTTAGGGTTCGTTACGCCTAACCAGTTAAGAAATTATTTTGAACAAATGATTTAATCGGAGTTAGGAATTGACCCATTATCTGAATTTAAAAGATTACCCTATCTTTGAAAATATGAACGCTCTCATTCAGTAATTTAATTATTTTGTTGAAGACACTTGCTTTAACAATTTTAGATTGTCTAATTTTATACCGTGGCCTGTCTCGTAGATATGTTGAGCAACACTTGATTTATAAAACCTATTATTTTTGAAATAAACTACATGTTGTTTAAACCTAACCTCAATATTACATTTAGTTTGCCCAATACATTTTCCATTACAGTGAGAACAGTCAATTTTGTAAATCCCCGACTTTTCCAAAATTTTCACTTTGTCTTTAACGTTTCCCAACAACTTCCGAATGTTGTTATTTGAACAAAATGCAATTTTGGATTTGACTTGTTTGCACATTTTATCAAGGCCATTGGTTAAGGGATGGAACGAAATTTAAATGAAATTTCTGATGATTTCCTCAAAGTGGAAACTTTGTATAGTCGTGGAATTAGGAACATTTAATCTTAGCTTACGGTTTCTAAATAAATTATCAATGGCATCTGGAGAGAAACCATTGTAGGAAGCAATATTTTTGATGTACCGATATTCAATCCGTTATCAATTTGAATGCATGGGTCTATGAACCAAAAAATTAAAGGTCGCCATATTATGTTGAAAACAATGATTTGAGTCATTGGTTTTAAAGTTGTTTGTATTGGTTTCTTTCCTGTAAACGACAAATTCTAATCCTTTACAGTTATTTCGAATAACTAATACATCAAGAAACCGCAACTGTCCTTTGTTTTCTAATTCGTACCTGAATTTTATTGACTGAAATTTCGAAGTTGGTTGGTTAACGAAATCATCGATGTTGTTTGTAGTAGTATCGAAATTCGAAATGGCAAAAATATCATTCACATACTTGAGCCATACCCTGGTAAAGTATTGTGCATTATTTTTAACTGCAATTTCGAAATTACTCATAAAAAAGTTTACAGGGAATGGAGATAGGCCATTGCAGTATCCCCATGCTGTTCGTAGAAGTAGCCCTCTATTTGAAACCACTTTTGGGACATACATAGAGTAGTTAGCCTAACGTATTCTTTAATTTTCTCATGCTCTAAAATCTAAATGATGTGCTGTGAGAAATTCCAGCAGGCTTGTGGAATCGGGACACTAGGAAACAAGGTACTTACTTCGAACGAAACTAGAATTTCGCCTTCAAGTAGATTTAGAGTTTTAATTTTGTTGATGAATTCCAATTAATCCTCTACCGAAAAAACTGAATTGCTTAGTAGGTAAATTTCTAAAATTCTTTAGTTAACCATTTCTGAAGCAAATAAGTCGGAGAGTTAATACCCGAAACAATGGGTCTCAGCGACTTACTTGGTTTGTGTATCTTAGGAAGGCAGTACAGTTTAGGCATACAGCATTAGAATGTATAAGTTTATATCTGAGTGCTGGTGTAATAAGTCTGGAGCAACTTTTCAAAGTGCCTTTTGTTTTGCTGATTATACTCCTTAAGGGATTTTTGGTCAATTGTCTGTAAGGACTGTTATTAAGAATAACATCTACTCTCTCAAAATAATATTTTTTGTCCAAAATGACTACTCTATTACCTTTGTCAGCTTCCAGATAAAAACTATTT
Source organism: Limonius californicus (assembly GCA_014611495.1). Taxonomy (NCBI): domain Eukaryota; kingdom Metazoa; phylum Arthropoda; class Insecta; order Coleoptera; family Elateridae; genus Limonius; species Limonius californicus. The sequence continues at coordinate 29,155 of JABXWE010009918.1, forward strand.
TTATTTCTAGGTCCGATGGTCTCTGTTAATAGATTCTGGTTCCCTGAATGAATGAATTTTCAAATTATTCGAAATCTGTGTTTTGAAAGCTTTTCCCATTAATTGTTTTGTTGGTTCATCGAAGTTACTGATGGCACTTTCAATTCTAACAATAATTTCTTCTACTGGAGATTTTCTGTATTCCAAATTTCAAACCCCCGTTAAGAAGAGCTAATTCGTCCTTATTAAAGGATTCACAAGATTCATTATTGACAATATTCGGCGCATCTTTCAGAGCGGTGTTTTTCCTGTCAAATTTGGTACCTAAACTACGCAATTTTTTGCACTGGGTTAGCAATTTTTGTTGAAATTTATGTGAATTAATTTCGAAAACACGTGTCTGAAAAGTGCTCCATGATTGGAATTGGTTATCACGTAGGTTACACGTGAGTGCAAGGTGTAATTTATGTTTCCAGTTTCAATTTACTTCTCTAAATCTAGCCATTTTCGTTTGGCGGAATTTTAAACTACCCGACTCATTTTACAATTTTTGCTAACATTCATTTTAATGAATTTAGGAAAAACTCCGAAAGGTTTACAATCTTTTAAAAATAAAATATCTCCATACACGTATATTCTTAACTTTAGAACTTTAACTACGATAATAGGGGGGATTTTTTAAATTCAGGCAACTGGCCAGTTCCTAAATCCGATTTAATTCTTCTGTTGAAAATAATTTCTTGACCAGTTAGGCGTAACGAACCTTAACGGGGATTTAGTATTTAAATCTTTGTTTGTTAGATTATTACCATTGGACTTCAATTGTTGGCTTAGTGAAGTAGTTATCCCCCGAGGTATTTCTCACCGAAATTACTTTAGTTAGTTCAAATTCCTACTGTGAAACTTTGAAACGTTGCAACAGACTTATTACACCAGCGCTCAGATATAAACTTATACATTCGAATCCTGTAATGCCTAAACTGTACTGTCTTCATAAGATACACAAACCAGTTAAGTCGATGAGACCCATTGTTTCCGGTATTAACTCACCGATTTATTTGCTTCGAAAATGGTTAACTAAAGAATTTAGAAATTTGCCTACTGAACAATTCAGTTTTTCGGTAGAGAATTCATTGGAATTCATCAACAAAATTAAAACTCTAGATCTACTTGAAGGCGAAATTCTAGTTTCTTTCGATGTATGTGCCTTGTTTCGTAGAGTTCCGATTCCACAAACCATGCTGGAATTTCTCACAGCACAACATTTAGAGTCTGAGCAAATTGACGAATACGTTAGGATAACTACTCTCTTTCGATAGGGTCACACTTACGGATGTAATAGACATATTAAAGGCAAACATGATTCCCAATGTATGATCGAATTAATCAAAGAAATTAATACAAACACTACTACACAAATAAAATTACAAGGAGATCTAACAGATAAAATTAAGATATTAAATGGAATATGGCAAGGGGATAGCTTGAGCCCATTCCTATTTAATTTAGTGATGGAACAACTTATAGAGGAGGTAAAAAATACCAACCGGGGATACCGCCTAAGGACAAGCAAAACTGACATAGTTTGCTATGCCGACGACGCTACGTTAGTATCTGAATCAGAAAATGACCTGCAGTACATGTTACATAGATTTCATACTGTGGCCACAAAGTACAATATGAAAATTAACACCCAAAAAACAAAGTGCTTAGTCACCAGTAAGGAACCGGTTAGGTGTAAACTAGTTGTTAACAACGAACCAATAGAACAGGTAATGGAATTCAATTATCTAGGGACCATCATAGAAAGTGAAAGAAATCTGAGAAAAGAGGTAGCAGAACACATAACAAAGGCCGCGCGTACATCTGGAGCATTGGAGAAACCCAGACATGAATACAGAAAGCAAAGTCAGAATATATAAAACATCAGTTAGACCGGTAATGACCTATGCCATCGAAACGAGAACAGAGACGAATCCTACAAAATAATTATTACGAGTTAATGAAATGAAAATCCTGCGAATGCTAGCGGGGAAGACACGAAGAGACAGGGTGAGGAATGAGACCATCAGAGAAATATGCCAAGTCCAAGATGTTGTGAGATAGGAACGTGAAAGAAGAAGATGCTGGAGAGACCACGTGCAACGTATGGAAACAACAAGAATTGCACATATAGTAATGACCCAAAATCCAACGGGACAGAGAGAAAGAGGAAGACCATATAAGAGATGGAGGGATAGTTGGACATCCATATCCCAAGAACAATAGGCTGCTACTGAAATACAAGCCAAAGGCTTAATATACGAAGAAGAAGAAGAAGAGAACTACTCTCTGTGTGTCCCAAAACTGCTTTCAAATAGAGGGCAGTTTCTACGAACAGCAGGAGGGTACTGCAATGGGTAGCCTATTTCCATTCCTTGTAAATCTTTCTATGAGTAATTTCGAAATTGCAGTTAAAAATAATGCACAATACTTCACCATGCAGAGTATGGATAAGGTATGTGGATGGTATTTTTGCCATTTCGATATTACTAAAATTAACATCGATGATTTCGTTAACCAACTAAATTCGAAATTTCATTTAATAAAATTCAGGTGTGAATTAGAAAACAAAGGACGGTTATCGTTTCTTGATGTATTAGTTATTTGAAATAACTACAAAAGATTAGAATTTGACTTTTACAGGAAAGAAACCAGTGTAAACAAATTTATAACCAATGACAAATTGTTTTCAATATAAAATGGCGGCCTTTAATGTTTTGGTTCATAGACTACTTACCTTTCCATTAAATTCAAATTGATACCGGATTGAATATCGGTACATCAAAATATTCCTTCCTACAATGGTTTCTCTCCAGACGTCATTAATAATTTAATTAGGAAACTTTAAAGACAAAGGGAAAACTTTGGAAAAATCGGGGATTTACAAAATTGACTGTTCTCCCTGTAATGGAAAATACATTGGGCAAACTAAACGTAATACTGAGATTAGGTTTAAAGAACATGTAGCTCGCTTCAAAAAGCATATGTTTGATACACCAAGTGTTGCCCAACATATGTACAAAACAGGACACAGTATAAAATTAGAAAATCTAAAATTATTAAAGGAAGTGTCTTCAACAAAAGAATTGAATTGCTATGAGAGCATTCATATTTTCAAAAATAATCAGATAATGGGCCAATTCCTAACTCGGATTTAAATCATTTTTGAAAATAATTTCTTAACCGGTTAGGGGTAACGAAACCTAACGGGGATTTAGTATTTAAGCCTTTGTGTGTTAGATTATTAGCATCGGATTTTAATTATTGGCTTGGTGAAGAATTTATCTTCAGAGGTAATCCTCAACCAAGTCACTTTAGTTAGTTCAAATTCCTACTGAAAATGGTAGCTCAGTATTTTCCAAAGTTTATTTACTTAAACGTAAACCACCATCTCCAATCAATTCTATTACAATTATTATTGTTTTTAATTCAGATGTTATTCTTTGCATGAAAATTAGGTTACTAATATTAAAATAAAATAGTATATTTTTGTTAGTTTTGGGAATGTAACCTCCCTTCTTGTGCAGGTTTACAATCAGGATATTTGTACTAATATCATTATCATCCCATTATGCAACAAGCAGACTTAAAATGTATTTAAAATACACATTACCCATGATTTTACTACGTGTAGCCGAAACTTTTAGAACATTAGTAGCTTCTGCGAAAATATTAAATCTACGCTTGGCTTTAGCAATGTTGTGTAATACGAACAGATTCTCGCATGTAGGAAGTGTTGATACTACATCGTTGGTCGATGCAATTTGGAAATAAGATGTGCACGTTTTTAATTTATGGAGCTCTTATTAACATTTGTATAAATTGTTAAAATGTAAAAATAGGAAGGTATACTATGCTCGTAAGTTTACTAGTCATCTATGGGATTGTTATTTTTAGTAAGATCGTAATTTATAAAAATAGTTACTTACTAAAAATTGGAATGAAAGTAAGTTAAAACAATATTATAAAACTACACGAAATTTCCGTAATTTCATATAAGGGTCAATATAAATTTTTTACTTTACGAAAGCAAAACTCGTGTGGTTATGTTAATTATTTATACAATGCGATGAACGCCACCAATGGATGCGATATTTTTAGATCATGCAATTAGAAATTAATTTTGCCAACTATTGCGTCCTATATACTCGCACTCGCGCTAATCTCTACCAAAACGACTGTATAAAAGAGCACTTCCACAGTGCTCGGTAACAGAATTTGTGCCGAAGCCGAACCAGCTGCTTCCTGATCCGACTACAGGACGAATATTGTTCAACTTGGCATTTTCAACTTACTTGCTAGGTAAGTTTAAAACTCTAACGCTGTTCAAGCAAAGCAAACAGGTTCCTAATATAAAATACGCCCCATAATGACATGTTTTCAATATGGGAGTGTTGACCACAACCTAAACTAAGAAAAAAAAAACTACGTTTTACCAGATTGTTTCAAATAAACTCAGAATTTTAGCTGAGAAATATTGTTTATTCAGTAAATCCGTAAAGCTACATCCCATCCGTTTTTCCGCGATAACCTTTTCCATCTGTTAATCGGTTTGCCAATTCCACGGGAAAAAACATTTTCGGTTGCTTGAGAAACTATTTACAGATATGGTGCAATCCGTCTACTCGGTTAAAGTTGGTATGGCAACTAGAATAATCTTTGACGGTCCAAGTTAATCCTAGGTTGCGGTATAATTATAAATAAAACAACGCGTACTACCCAGTGGCGGCTCGTGAGTTAAGAAAGAGGGTGGGCACAAGAAAAAACTTACATATTTTTTGTACATAAAATCCATTCTCCTATTTTTCATGCTGGAAAAGACGTATATGACTTTGTTGTCAAAATCCGGGATAGACTGGACGAACTTCTTTTCTATTGATAGGACCGCCAATGCGTTCACTCGATCTTTTTGCACACAATTAACTTCCATCATTAAAAGACGTCACTTTCGTCTTTGAATTCAAACGCGCGACTGCGCAAAAACAGCGTACAAAGTCCAAATTCAAACGTTGACTGCAAATGGGGAACACTTCGCTCGGCGCCCAATTCGCCTGGTATATCGCGTATAGCGAAGATAACCGATAGGCAACCGAATCACCTCTACATAGGTACAAATCAGAGCGTTCCTCGGAAAATAGTTTTGAGACTGTTAGCTGCGCTTGTGGTGCGGAAGGAAAATTTGATACCATCGTTAAAATAATGAAATTAAAATAATGCACT
>JABXWE010009919.1:0-21504 GCA_014611495.1 Limonius californicus
TTATGTAGAAAATTTTACGTCAAATCGATTACTAGGGAGTTTTTATAAACACTTATGGCAGCACTGACAGGTGGTTGAAACTGACATTTCAAACTTTCAAATTCAAATCGAACTACCAACATCGTAAAAAAACAAACTAAAAACAGTACGGTTATAGGCCTCCTTAACGTACTGTTTTTAAGCTAAAACAGTGCGCTTAGAACGGCTTTATAAAACCGAAATAGAAAAAATTCATTTCATCACCAGTTAATAGCATGGAAACTGTCATTATTAATTTAATACGACTTATGTCGTATGGCGTTTCTAAGGAAATTAGTTATGACGTTTAATGACAGATCAACTGGAAAATTATAAAACTATGTTTTGGTCAAAATTAGATAAAATCTTGTATGCAACACGTTATGAAATGTTATTTTGTGTAACTCATGTCATTTTGCAGAATCTCGCTCGCTACGCTCGCTCGTCCTGCAAATATTCCATTTCGTTACACAAAATAACCATTTTCATAAATAGTTACATAAATAGCTATTGTCTATTCCAATTTAAACATTTTTTAAAACTGCCTATAAACATTATTTTATAAAAAATTAAAATATCTAGTGCTTATCATTTCTTGAAAAGCTGTTTTTATACCACATTTTTAAATAACCTTTTACTTTTAGATTTCTCCTAAAATATTTATAAAAATGTTGTGAATTTATATGTCAATTCAAATTAGTGGGAAATTAACGTAATATCAAAAATGAAACAAATAAACCTCGAGCTGAAATCACATACCGGGAAAACAAACTTGTGCCGATACGGTCTTTCCAGATACTTTTAAAAGGGATATTTTGGATTTACAAATGAGTTTATATCAACATTTGTCGATTGCAGTTACTAAGACGTTAATTCGTTTAGTTCAAAGCAATTTTAAAAATAATAAAAATCTGATTCCAGGAGTTCTATTATTACACGCAATAATGACTCTTATGTTCATTTGATTTTGCGACTTCATAGCAATGAAAGTTTTATTTTAGTTGCCGCTCTTGCGTCGATTACTATTTTATTATTTTCAAACCTAAATATATGGGAGGTTTGCGAAGCTTTCGAAAGGGGAACGCTTGTCGTGTATGCTTAATCTTTTTAGTGCCGATCGAAAACAGTTCTTAGAATCCTTTGTTTGCTGGGAATTTCCTGCCCTTGAGGAAGTTCCACGTGTTAATTTATCTGGAATTCTTGTACCATATTTCGTCACATGGTGAGATCTTCCAGCTGTTGGAGATTTACGTTGCGTTTTCTCGGAGTTGATTTAACAGCTTCGTTCGACCCGGTTGCCTGTTAAAACCTCGGTGCCGAAATTAAGTACTGCAAGGGCGGCTTGGACAACGGAGTTTTACGGCAGCGCATCTGCTAAATTAAGATATTGTAACGTTTTCGTGCCTGGGCCAGAAGAATTCTCGACTTGTATCGGATTAAAAACATTAGCAGAGTGTCAGCTTTTTGTAAAGACAATCAGTGAAATTGTTTTCTCGTCTTGTGTCGGATCAAAGCCTCCAACCCGTACAGCGGCGGTGATTTTGGCTCCTGAAGTTCCCGTCGTTTTTCTCTTCGAAGAAAGTCTTGTCTCCATCGGGATCCAGTTTTCAAAGAAGCGCCTGCGATTTTTGTCGGTTTCGTCAGGACCTAAGAACACCACAAATTATGCCCCTCTCTCTCTACTCCTTACCGGAGACAACCAAGGTAAGACAAATGTTAATTGTGTTGTGAACACTTGTCCCGGGATTAATTTTATTGGTTTAAAGTGCGAAACCCTTTTCTTGATGTAACGCAAGGCGACATTCAGTCGCCAGTTGCCAGTATTTGTTACTTGTAAAGTGTAATTGTATATTCTAAATATCTGCAAAGTCGAACGTCACTGGCTGCGCAGATCTGTGTGGTTAGTAAAGTAAATACCACGAGCCAGGGGCGGCGAGCCTTTTGTTTGAACGTTCCAACTATCCTTGTGTTAGACCATAATTATTACCACTTTGAATGTATTTTTTGTATTATGTGTCACCAATCTAAAGCAATAAAGCAATTTTTTCTTAAAATACACCATGTATTTTATTTTTGTGTGTTCTTGTTGTGTGCACGAACTTTATAAGGTTTATATACGGGAGGAGGCACAATAAAGGTGAGTCCGATTCCCGTAAGCTGCTGGCTTCTCGGCTTTTAACTGATACAATTTTTAAATTGAGATAGCTGAAAACACTGGCTAATTACCTTTAAAATAATATAGCATATGATGAATTAGAGAGGTCTTCCTTGAAGGTAGTTGTGATTTAGTGAAATGGCGTATACTGGGGTAAAGTGGCCAGGCTCATAACGAGGTAAAGTGGCCAGTGCCTTTGATCGCTGCTCAAGTTAAATTCTTAGATTATTCCAGGTGAGCAATTTTCTGGGAGAAGCTTTTCTTTGTGCGGCTATGCCATCTACAGCTATAAATGGATTTAGGAAATGTGGGATAGTTTCGCTCGATCCATTAGTCTTTTCCGACGTTGACTTTGTTGCTGCAGAAGTGACGGATATTCCTTTGGACACGGAGGTTGAAGGATTAGTTCAACATGAGAGTGAAGGTAGAATGGACAAAGATGGTGGAGAATATTTGAACGTTAGAAATCATGTCCACACAGCAACTGAAGTAGAAAGTAGTTCAGCTGGCTTACACCTTAAAGCAACCCCAAACAAAGCTGCCTTACAGGAAAAAGTGAATGATCCTTTGCCAAACACCTCTTTTGCAGTTAGCCCTAGTGAATTTTTTTCTTTGCCTAAGTCTGCAATTTCTAGAAGAGAGACTAACCGAAAGAAGGCCAAAGCTGCTATTGTAACATCAAATCTCTTCAAAGCAGAACTTGTGGATGAAAAAGCTAAACAGCAACAAGAAGAAGAAAGAAAAACTTTACCCCACTAAGTAGGGTAAAGTGGCCACTTTGCAAACATTGAAAACAACAAAAATTGCAAAAATATCTTTCAAGATATTGTTGATATATTGATGGTTATTGATTCTGCACTAAAGAAACTACATGCTAAATACTTTTTAAATTGTATTTCCTTTTAAACAAGTAAACTAAAAAATATTTTGTCTTAGATTGGCCACTTTACCCCAGTCGCCGCTACATTCGATTTCCCTCCCGTAAGCGGTTCTCGTGCACCACCCCTACTCCTCTGAGCTAAGCCGAAGGCATTTTCTATCTTTCCTGTTGCAGGTCGACGAAAAAGCTCGTTTGGCCCGTACATTAACATCCCTCAAAGATCTCTCACGAGCAAAACCCTGTTTTGATTCCCAGTCGGGAACATTTGTAAAATTTTCAATAAAATGTATGTTGATGTTTTTGTTGTTGTTAGTTGCTTTATCAAATCCTCCGCTAATTTAGAATTTTTTTGGTAATACCAAATGGCATTGGCAAAAATGTTAAAATAAAATTATTGTGATAAGAAGGGTATAACGATCAATAAGATATATTAAATCACTTGCATTTTTCTTATGATATTGTACTATTTAATGAAAGTAGAGAACTGTAACAAACGAGGGATGAACTGCAAGTCAGGTCTAAAGAAATATATGACTAAAAACAAAATACAAACCAACGATAACGTCCGAATCAACAAATAGCAAGAGTGACCTTATACGTATTTAGTTCAACAACTTGGATATATCAGGAATAATTTGAAATCAGATCTGAACCAAAGAATATTTTTTGCACGAGCCAAAGATCTTTAAGTCAAATGTACCTACGTAACACTATTAAAGTAAAAATGTTCAATCAGCAGATAATACCAGTATTAACCTACAGAACGGAGCCTTGAGCCCTATACAGAAGTGTTGCCAGAAGATTGAAAATTACCTAGCAAGTTGTCACTCGTAAAAACCATATACCTAATATAGAGATAAGAAGATCAAAAATAGACGTAATGCTTCAAGACACCGAATATGCAAATTGAGATGGACGTGGGCTGTGATGATAAACGTAAATTGGATATAGTGGAGGGCTTTCAAACTCACAAACACATTTTAACAAATACAACTTTAATGATTGAGCAAATTAGCTCTTAAATTCCCCTCTATTAAAAGTTTTGGAGTAGAAGCCCAGAGCCCAGTTCGAAATCAAGATCCAGTGCACTGTTTCCTTGCAAATGTTTATACGAGCAAGATTGCTTTGCTTTTGAAAATGAAATCCGAAATGTCGAAATACGTATAAAGTTCAAATAAATACGGTTGAAGTTGTAACTATTATTTTAAACTATTAATATAGAAACAATTTATTCAACACAAAATCAACTATGAGGTTTACACTACAAAATTAAGAACGCGTAGTGTTAAAGATAAACATAGTAATACAGCAAGATTAATCCGAAAATATTATACTTTGAAAGCCGAAGAGTGAGCTGAATATAAGTTGATTAGACAAAAATAATAATATAAACTGTACATTCAGGTAGCGGTAGGAGTTTTACAATTGAATATTTTTTTATAATTATTGTAGGAATACAATATGTGATTTTGTTTTCAGATATGTACAAAATAAGTTTAAATGTTTTTCATATTCAAAAATTCGTTGTCTACATTTTTAAATAAAAATCGCAAATAAATAATATTATTCGTATTATCCTAAACTGTACGATGCGGAATTAATGCCGTTTCGACTTGTTCTCTTAAGTAGAAGAGTTTAAATTTGATATATGGTAAAAATGTACGTTACCATTTAACACTTTATAAATTGATGTGCTGTTAGGATGAGGAAGTGTGTTGGCACTTAAGAATACTTTCGAGCCCTAGCACTAAAAAGTGCAGTAATCAAAAGCTGCATTATAAATTTCCATTACTTAACATATTAATTAATGTAAGGTTAAAGGTTTGCGCAAAAAATAATGAACTGAAGTGTGAAGGAGCTTCAATTTTTATGTTGATGTTATATTGTATCACGTTTGGCAAGGTTTCCAATACGAGTATTATTACACCACTTTCTTTCAAAATTGATATATTGATGCATGGAAACAAACGGCACACTTAAACGAAAAGGCATTGCTCCCCTGGAGTTCAGTTCTGAAACTGACGTATTTTAAAAATGAATGAATCATCCAATCGTGTGTAATTTTAAGGTGGAATAACGCTGCGATTTATTCTAGCGAATAAAAACCAGTGATGGTGTTTGCGCTGCTTTTTTAAATTACGGCTTGAATCTGACGGGACCCAGATTGTGTGAATATTTGTTTTTTTGTTACAAACGAATTAAAAAAAACATTGCAAAAATGATAACGAATCTATGTCTCTATATATATATATATATATAAATATATATATATATATATATATATATATATATATATATATATTAATACTGTATGCCTTGGACCTGTCTCAATTTTTTCATTTATCTAAATCTTGTGCTACCTAAACGAGTCCGTTACTTCGGCCCATACTCGTATGTGATTGTTTGTATTTCCGATTCAAATATGCTGTGTGCCTGGATCAGTGCTTCTACAATTTTCTATCACCCTACATTAACATTCAACCATTCAACACAACGCAAAATACATTTACGTGACTAGTTAGCAGTTATGCATATTTACAGAATACATGACTTGCATCCGGACAGAGTTTATTTCTGTGTAACTACAATTATTGTTATTCTGCGTTCTGCGTAAGATGCCCCTGGTTCGTGATGTTAAGTAGTTGGAGTTCGAAAACGAAACACTGTGGGGTTAACAGATTTTTATTTGTGATAGTTCACTAGTAGAGTTCAGTAAGTTAGATGGAAAAACGCATATTGCATTTTAATTTGCATATGGGTTTGATATTTTTCTTTAGTTTGTATTTTTAAGTTCGGGAAATGTTAAGTTAACAGTCGCAAGTTTTGAGCTTCAACGCGAAACAGGATTTATTTCTGTCAGACACCCAAACGCAGATCCATTTAAGGCGCCGTTTTAACACCCCAATTCCTAATCCGCCAGGGTTGCTCTTGGCTGTTCTCTTAGCACGAGGCACAGTGTTTCCCATACACCTCTAGAACTATAAACGCTTCAGAATTTACATATTTATCATCGGATAATTGCAATAACTTACTGAATACCAACTGCAGATTTCAATACGATCAAAAGATTAGGTTTTCTCCGCTACCGACAGGAGGGTGAGATGTTTAGACAAGGGAACGGGATTTACAGCTCAGGAACGGGAAGCAATAACGGTCGACGTCCACCAAACATCAACCAGGATATGTAATGGTTAGGTCTTCTCGGCTACCTGTGGGTGGGTCATGCGGACCAAAGAGCAGGATTTAGGATTCAGGAAATGGGGTACCGTAAGAAACTCGACAAAATTTACATAGTAAACCACAATTAGATTTTGACAGTAAATTATCTAAATGGCCCAACACATGCCTCTTGTGATATTTAACCCTAATCTAACATATTTCATATCCAAAGCCACGAAACTGCCCAAAGAAAGGGTCCATTACAGAGCTCACACTATTCTCTTCTTGATAAACCCAATTCCACTTAATGATGAACCCAACTATCATCTCCTTTATTTCCCTATAGCAACCCTGACATATCTAATTAACGGAAATGGAAGTAATACATCGAACATGCAGCTCCCACTCTTAATTTACCAATTTATTTACTATTTACTTTGGCTACACACCCGAATGAGTGAAACAGTTGTCAACCATGATAAACATAAATTTCTCCTTCTTCTTGCTTCCTTCAATACGATTTCTCGGTTATTAAGTTGTTATGCCATCTTTTTCGTAGCCTTCCAATACTTCTTCTTCTGATTGGTGACTTATCTTTTGCGATTTTCACTATTTCTTCTTCATCCATCCTAGTTACGTGTTTGTTGCCCTCCTGTTTTCGTTTGTACATCCATTTGTTTATATCTTCTACGTTGCATTTCTTCCTGATATTGTTACTTCTCTTTCTGTCGAATAGGAGTTTTCCCGTTATTTTCCGTAATATTCTTATTTCAGCTGTCTCCAGAGGTCCTTTAGTGGTAGATGTCTGTGGGCTTGTCTATGTGCTATTCTTCCCTACGAATTATCCGTCCAACCCGTTGATTCAAAAATTGTCTTACACGTAACGCAAAGTGCGCAGGGGCACCATACTGCTGATACCACATACCATGTCTAATTGCCAGAGGGACATCATCTAACAATCCTCCCAAATGATATTCTAGAATATTAAATGGTTCTCAGAAACGAATGGACTAATGAGCATGTTATAATAATTCCACACCAGATATTCACTGAAAACTTATGTTTATAATTTGACACTGTGATTTCGTGTGAATTCACCAATTCCCAAGAGTGGCTGTTCTTTCTGTTGCCTCATCCGTGAATAAAATTCTATTATGTAGGTTTCGATTTTGAATGATACAGCGGCAAAATTCCATACAAGCGAAATCTGTAGGTAAGAGGGCTTGAACAAGCTGGATATGAAATGGATATAAACTCGCATACGTGGCACATTAAGTTGTGCAGATACACGACGAACAGAGGTGCTGGTATTATTATCAATATTTCGCAGTATGCTATCCTCATTGTCTAGTACATGCTGTATTGGACGCTCAGTCTACGGTTTCGGGAAAGTCCCGTGTTCACGTAGGTAGTTGTGCACTCGTTAGAAAACTCATCGGTCTGGTAGTCGCCCATTTGAAAATCTCAACCCATATTCTCAAGCAGCTGCAACTGAGTTTCCATCACAAAAACCGTACATGTAATGGATATCAGCGAACTCTCGCGTTGTAAAAGTAAACATCTTCAACACTATTAATAAGCGCAAGCAACGGAATCAGCTTTAAAGTGCTTTACTGTTTGACATACAAGTAAATAACATAATTTCCATAGTAACGTAGACAGTTTGTATCAAATACCACTTAATATAATTTATTGTTTCGGCTGCTTCAGTATTTAACTAAAACAGGCCATAACTTTTTAATAGTCGATTTAGAGAAAGTGACCATCCTTTGGTTTCGACCTTTTTTCACCTCTCCTACAAGTAGGTGAAATAGTGACCTCACGTCATGGGACACTTTGTATACCGCAATATCATGTTATTGTTCCAATTTGATAGTGGTGTATTATAGTATCACTTTAGTGGCTGATTATTGTGGAGATCTCAGTTCAGGCAATGGAAGATTATGAAATTTACATGAATTTTTATTCTCAATTGTATTTTCTGTACTAACAAAATTAAAGTGTGTAAATCAAAAATAAGTATATGTACAATATGAGAAACAAAAATGATTTGGTTACACCTTGTAACAATCTAGTAGGTTGTAAACAATTTAGTAGTATGTATTTTCAATACGACTGTACCGAACAGGTCAATATGCAACTGATGAATATAGGCAAACACGAAGAGAAGCAAAAGCAATGATTCGAAAAGACCTTGAAGAAAACTATAGACAAATGGCAGAAAACGTAATAGAGAAAAACAAAACTCTGCAATGTCTGAGGAGAAAAGAAGATAAACATCAAATCCTGGCGCCGAAGGATAAAAATAGTAGAGAATCGAGAAATAGAACAAAAATAATAACAATAGCTGAGAGATATTACAAAGATTTATATGATACACAAACTCCCCTCAATAACAACAGATATTGGAATAGTTAATGAGGGATCAGAGGAGATCCCAGAAATAAGTAAGGACGAAATTACTTTTGCCCCGAAAACCCTAAATAACAACAAAGCACTTGGGGAAGATAATATTCTAGCTGAAATGATCAAAAAAGCAGAACCAATAGTGATACCCAAGCTGAAACATCTATATAACACCTGTTTAGAACAACAGACTATACCTAAAAACCGGAAGAATGCTATACTAATAACACTATTCAAGAACAGAGGTAGGACATGTCTGAAAAATTATCGGCCGATAAGCTTACTATCGCAGGTATACAAGTTGTTCATACGAATAATCGCCAAGCTAATAGAAAAAAAGCTGGACTATTACCAACCGTTGGAACAGGCAGCATTTAGAAAAAATTACAGTACATCAGACCGGGTGTGGATCTGAATACCGACAGCCGCAATCCCGACAGCTGAAATCCCGAGAGCCGAAATCCCGACAGGCCACAATACCGACAAACCAAAATCCCGAAAACCAATATCTCGACAAGCCAAAATCCCGACAGCCGAAATTGCAGTACAAGAAACGCAAGTAGAGTGCATAGTTTGCGGTGTACAATTGCAAAAACCGGAGTTGTGTTCGATTAACAGAGAACGGAGAATGTCAAGTGTTGTAGGTAATCGTAACAATTACGAAATTGTGGACTATCTATGTGGTATTGCAAATAATGTAAATTTTTAATACTTTCTTAAAATTATTGTAATACCTAAATTTAATTTTAAATGAAAAACTGTTTAGTTACAACTCAATTATTATGTATTTTAGTTTCTTTATTCAGTTACACTATTAATATAACATCTAACTCGGTATTTTGGCTTGTCGAGATTATGGCTTGTCGGTATTTCGGATAGTCGGGACTATAGCTTATCGGGATTTCGGCTGTCGGAATTTCGGCTAGTCGGGATTATTGCTTGTGTGCTTATGTGCATCAGACCACCTACTGACGATGTAGGTCATTATAGAGAAAACGGAATACAACCTTCCAATACATATGGCGTTTGTGGACTGTAAGAAGGCTTTCAACTCGATAGAACACTGGGCAATATTTGATGAACTAGAAAACGCACGCATAGATCACCGCTATAACGACCTTTTGAAAAACATATATAAACAAGCAAAATCGACAACAAGGTTGAACGAAGATTCACAGCAAATACATATTAGGAGAGGAATAAGGCAGGGTGATACAATATCACCCAAACTTTTCACCCTAGCATTAGAAGGCATTTTCAAAAGATTAGATTGGATGAATATGGGAATTAACATCAATGGTGAGAGACTTTTACATCTTAGATACGCAGACGACATCGTTCTGGTCGCCGAAACTAAAGAAGACCTAAAGAAGATGCTTATAGACTTCGAAGTAGAATCAGGAAAAGTCGAATTGAAAATGAATCTGGACAAAACAAAAATAATGAGCCCACAACAAATAGAAATAACAGTGAATGGAAAGCAAATAGAAAATGTCGAAGCATATGTATATCTAGGACAAAAGTTCACAACAGGAAAACAAAATAAGGACGTTGAAATTGAACGACGAAGACGACTAGGATGGGTGGCGTTTGGCAAGCTCAGACATATCGTATACTAAAGGATCAGAAAATTCCACAACACCTTAGGACAAAGGTATTCGACCAATGCATACTGCCCGTCTTAACCTACAGAGCACAGACATGGACTCTTACACAACGAACAATACGCAAATTACAAGTAACACAAAGGGCAATGGAAAGATCTATGATAGGCATATCACTTAAGAGACACAAAGCGAAACGATTGGATTAAATAAAGAACAAAAGTTACCAACATAGTACAAACAATAACTAACATAAAATGGAAATATGTTGGACACGTTTCCAGAACAACAGACAATCAATGGAACAGCAACATTATTAAATGTAGACCATGGGAGAAGAGGAAGAGTAGGCCAATAACACGCTGGTACGATTGCAAAAGGGTGGCAGGATTAAAATGGGTAGAGGTTGCACAAAATAGAGAGAATTGGAAGAATAAGAGGGAGGCCTATGCCCAATTCTGGGCGCAACAAGGCACATAAAAAGAAGAAGAAGAAAGTTTTAATAAACTGTCCGAATCAATCAGTTAAATACGCTTCAATTGGAGTATTGGTTAAAGCGGTCTTTTATAATAATATTTGGTTATGATTTTACTTATTTATATTTCGATTTATAGTTTATTATGAATGCTGCTTATATATTATTGTGATGTTTTCGTTTTAGACACTTTTCTTTTTCTAATGGCTTTCTGCTCATAGATTTATGTCGAGGGGGTGTGAGACAAGAGCTAAGCTGGTATGTGTTGTGGCACAACAACTAAACCTGCTTGGTTTGGTTGTTTGTTTGTAGGTGCTGTGTGTATGTGTGTGTGTACCGCCTTGTTACTTTTTTAGTGCGACCGTAACATGAGGGATAGCGTCAACCAGTATCAACCACAAAGGCAATTAAAAACATTTTTTGTTCCTAGTGAGATTCGAATCGTTTACCCTTTTTCTCTCAATCATTCATACTACCGCCCTTCTTCCCGGAACCACTTTCGTATTACTTCAGGGGGTGCGGGCGTCCCTTTCACACTAACCATTCCTGCAACGTGCACCCTAAACTTAACTAAGCGAAATGCGGTCGCCTAAGTCGGGATGCGAAACCTCGACCGATCGGACTGAATTTCGCTGTTACCTCGAGTGGTAGCGCGTATCCGCACTGCTCCACCGAGGTCCCTGAATTGTTTAATGTATGTAGTTTCTAAAATTTTACCTGACCTGCTTAAACTTATGTAACATAGCAAATTAGCAGTTCGTTGTATTAATATTATTATTTGTGAAGGTGGATATTATATAAAATTCACTTTTCATTACGTAAATATAAAAATGTAAACCTTACTCTAAATGTAATGTGAATTGTGCAGTATTCACATCAGAATTACCTCCTTTTACAATGGTCTTTCGAACACCAAGAATCAGTGGTATACTAAAAAATTATGACATCTGAGGAATACTTTAATATAGTAATATATAGGATGTGTCATTTATATAAGAAGCGGAAATAGCAACAATACACAACCTGTTCGGCTCCAGGAAAAGAAATTATTAATTTCGAAAATAATTCTGCTCTAGTGGTCAATATTATTAAAAAATAAAAATATATTTGTTTTACATAAGAAAATCTGTTTAACAAGTTGACAGTCTGCACATGGGTAAAACGTTCTTTACTTTAGACGAACTTTATTTCTTTCAATAAAAATCGAAATTGAATCAATTCTGCTGAAGTACGATAATAATTGATGCAAAATAAAATATATTGTTCTATCTATTGGACTGGTTATTAGAATTGCGTTTTTGTATTATATATAAGATTTTATTTTCAAGTACGATTTATTATACTGCCAATCTTTATAAAACATGTAATATACAAAATGATTTTTTAAAAAGTCAATTGCAGTAGCCTATGGATTGTCCCGTCTATATTAAGTTTTAGAATCTGACAATATGAAAATTGTAACAGAAAGAAAGAAATCTTGACGAAAAACATGTAATATACTTACCTTAATAAATTACAAATCAGTTGCAACTAAATACTTGTTCATTTTCACATTTTGTTGGGCCAAAATTTTAACTACCTGAACTGTCACACAGTTTGACATACAGGTAAATGTCATTCAAAGCTCATTACAGCTGACTGCAGACGGAATAGTTTTTTTTCTAGGCTTGCTGCAATTGACTTTTTAAAAAATCCCTTTGTAGCTTCTTATATCCCCTATATTTCCGCGCCTTAGCGATATTTCTATTGGCCTTCATGGTGGGGCGTAGCCCACTGGTTCAGATGGTATGAAATTAATTATACGTCTCAGAATTTTAACTTGCTTGTAGCAATTAGTCTGTATACTTTGATATAGCACATTTGGTTAAGCTCCATTGCAGCTTATTTCAAAAAGCAAATTTCAGCATTGTACAAACTCAAGAGAAATAATTTGTAGTTTTTCCCATGCCGACGTGAGAGAAGTGCAACAGCAGTACCGCCTGAGGCTTTACCAATTTTAATCAATTATTTTAGAAATCATAAAGCGCTTTAGACCCAATTTTCTAATCAAAATTAAAAAATGTAGCTCGTTCCCGTGCGTCTTGCTGGTGGGTTTGTTTGCGTTTGCAGGGGCGAGATCACGCAACGTAAACACACGTACGTGACGGCAAATATATCAAATCAAATTGTTGCGTTTACAATGCAACAACAATAAGGATGAGGAGTACGCCAATCAGTTTCGTGATTAAATCACGTGCACGTTGTAAAGCTGGCGGCTTTTATGCGACGATATTCCGTAGGAAACGAAAAGACCCTTTGGCAGATTAGCGGTTTTCCTTGGCCACATGTGGATCGTTTTCGAACAGATTGGTTTGGTCACATTGCCTGATACAAATTTAGTTACAATGCAATTTCGATTTGCAGTGTTTCAGTACGGCTTTTATTGCAAACTCATTCACTGTTCGATAGTGTTCCGTTAAAAATTGGAGGGAATTGGTAAGCGCTTCTGTTAGAATTCGCCGAATTTAATTTTAATTATTTTCTGACATTTAAATTAACTTATCAGAAGCAGGTTTAAATGTATTTGAAGCGCCCCAAAACAAAGGTGTGAACTGAATTAGAACCAAGGCACACAACACAATCGCAACGATACCAAAACAATAGATTTCGTGTTCAATGACTGCGCGGTGTCACAAAATACAAGGTAAAGTAGTTAAGTTGGGTGGTTACATGGCCGGAAACTAAAGTTGGAGGGTTAAGTGCAAACTTTGTCTGCCCTGCTAAGTCGGAAGTTCTAAACAACCCTACAAATATGGACTTTACTAAAGAAGCCTACTAAGGATTCTCTGTGTGTCTTTGGATCAGAACTTGTGAGTAAATACAGTTACAGAGAAAGGACATTTGAAGTTTCTTTCAATAATCTAACTTCAAATTTTAGACGGGTTGCCTTTTTGTAGCTTAAGCTGAAAAAAGACTCGCAAATATATTCTGGTACCCATTTTGTATTTCTTGAAAAGCTTTTGAAGTATAAAGCCTAAGTAATCTTGCAATGGGTTTAGATGGAGATCGTTTTGGGTGTTCCGTGTTTAATTATGAGTTTCTAGTTTGAAATTGTCGTGCAGTGCTTAAATAATACGCCCTATATTTCTGATTAATAAACAGTGCACCTACAAAATTATAATGTTTAAAAGCGTTTAACTAGTCTGATGTTTACAGCAGCTTCATCAACAGTGTATCTGTAAATAGATGTAAAATAGGAAGTTTTCAGGAACGCTTAATGGTTTTTATTTTGAATTGCCCAATCTAATGATGTTATTGAAAAAACATACGAATTATTTGTTGCACCGGAAATTTACTTTTCTATGCGGAATTGTTCTTCATTAATACAGGGTTATTTCTCTCTTATAGTTAACGTAATTAATATTTTTATGGAGGAAATATAAGGGGAAAGCAAAAATAAAACATACTGTATGATAAATACAAAACATATTTGGATAATTTACCTATGTACAGCACTTACCAATTCAAATAAAAAAGTCTGAATGAACATACATATGTCCGCAAACCAACTACATATTTCGGAGATAAAAGCCATTTTCATTTTAATCAATAAATTGCAATAGTGAAGGCTGGCGTGGCTCAGTAGTAAGACGCCAGGCTTTGGATGTAATAGTTCGAACGCGTTCCGGTTCGAATCACTCCGGGAATCGGAAATTTTTCTAATTTCCTGGATTGGTCCAGGTCTCCATTTGTCATTGGGGATCAAATTATTGGCACTCCTTGTATTACGGTCGCATTAGAGGAGTAACAAGATCACAAACAAAACCATCCACACACCATGTGTTATGTTCGTGGGATTTTGCCACTTCATCTGAGTTAAAGTCATATTTCAATTACCGCTCTGTAGCCGATTACTATATTGTTATTTCCCAAATACAGTTTTAGTGAACCTTTTCCGATTTCCGATTAATGTACTGTCTGCGCGCTTGGCCCTGGACGTTTTCTGGGAATTTACGTGTTAATATGTTCTAGAATTATTGCACTATATTTCGCAATGTGGTGTAATGTTTTTGGTCGATGCTTATTCGCGTTGCGTTTCCTCTTCAGTCGATTTTCCATCTTCGATCGGTCCGGTCACTCAATCGTCTCGGAGACCGTTGATAAATTAAAGGAAAGAGTGGACGCTAGGCCTTGGGAGTGAACTGATGTGCTTTCTTTTTGAAATACCGGGTTGTGTGGCAGCTCTTCTGCAAATTGAGTTATTATTTCGTTTTTTTTTGCGTTAGGCAAAAGAATCTCCGACTTGTGTCGGATTAAAAATTTTTACAGAATGTCGGATTTTTTAAAAAACAATTCAGTGAAATTGTTCTCTCGATTTGTGTCGGATAAAAGCTATCAAACCCGTGGAAGTTCTGTTTTTCGAGCCGTTTTAAGTGATCTTTCCGTACAGCGGCGGAAATCTTAGCATCTGAAGTTCCCGTCTCTTCTTCTCTCTCGACGTCGAAAAAGTCCTGGCTGTAGCGTTTTCTTCATTCGATCCAGTCTTCAGGGGCGTGCCAGCGAATTTCTCCCGCTTCCCGAAGATCTTAGGAACACTCCAGTTGTGCTTCTCTCTGCTCCCAACCGAACAACACTAAAGTAGGAGAAATTCTAGTTGTGTGGTGAAAACTTTTTCCCAGTTTAATTTTCAAGTTTCAAGTGCCGAACCTTTCCTTTTTTTGCGACGTAAAACGTCCTTCAGCCGCCACTTGTTCTTTCTTCTTTTGGTTAACTGTGAAGTGTATTCATAAATTGTATTAAATTGTAAACTCCGACGACACTGGCTGCGTAGATCTGTTTTAAGAAATTAAATATCCCAAGCCACTGACAGCGAGCCTTTTTCAGTTCGAACGTTCCAATAAAATCTTGTATTAATTAACCATAAATATTACCATTTACAATGTAATCGTTATATTTTGTGTATCATGTGTCAGTAATTTAAAAGAAGTAGAATTATATTTGTCTTGAAATTTACCATATCTTCTATTTTTGTGTATTTTTTTATCTTTGTGTGCATGACATATAGGAGGAGGCACAATAAAGGTGAGTCCGATTCCCGTAAGCTGTTGGCTTCTCGGCCTTCCACGAGAACCTGTAATCAGCTGTGATTTGGAAAGTGGCGCCCGTTAATTTTGACCTACCCTGTACATAACTAGGTAGATATCCCTCCCGTAAGCGGTTTCTGTGAACCACCCTACTCCTCTGAGCTAAGCTGTAGGCCTTTTTACATCTTTTCTGTTGCGGGTCGACGAAAAAGCTCGTTTGGCCCGTAACACATGCAAGTCAAGCATGGTTTCGCACCAACACCGTAACGCGCAAAGTCGGGCCCTATTGTCCATTGCACAAACTAGCTTAGCTTTGCCTCACATTGTCTCGATTCTGCGCAAGCGGTACAAACGAGGATAACGATTATGAAATGAAATGAAATGAAACTGTAATAGTAGACTTTTCATTTGTTATGAATATCAACATTTAAGTTATTGTTATTATATGTTTATTGTATACAACTATATGTCGTACCACAGCCAGCGGGTACAACTTCTGATTAGACATCAAGAATGGTGTTTTTCAGATTCATACTGAGAAAAGTTGCAGAAAATCCCAACTTTGCTGCTAATATTTTATTTACCTAGACAGTTACTTTTGATGATGATGATGATGATTCTCTGGGTCGGAGCAAGCTCCTGCACTTAGGCCACCAGGGCCCATTGTGCTCCCTAGGGGTAAAGACCTCACTCCCTGAACAGGTCCGTCGCTTCAGCGAAGGACAGAATCCTGTTCAAAGGCGTGTCTTGAATGTCTCTTGGTTCAAGGAAGGGAGATCCAAGGTGTTTGTGTCTTAAGGCCGCTAATGCCTTGCATTTGCAGAGGACATGTTCAGAGGTTTCCTCTTGCTCTTGACATTTCCTACACTGGTTGTTTAGCATAATCCCTATAGTGTGGAGATGACTATTCAGGTGTCCGTGGCCTGTAAGGAGGCCCGTTATTACCCTGATTTGACTTCTGCCTAGATTCAGAATATAGTCTACCGATTTAGGCGTAGGGTTCTTGATGAAGGCTCTAGCCTGTCTGGTTGTGAGTCTGGAGGTCCAAGAGTGCTGAAATTGCGTGTTTGCGTGATTCCAGATCCCGTGCCTCATATGTTTGGGGGCTATTCCAAAAGCTGGCTCTGGACCTAATAAAAGTTCAGAGGCCCCAGCCACAGCTAGGGCATCAGCTTTTTCATGTAATTCTCAGCTGAGAGTTTGACGAGAGTGGCTCGACATTCCTCGACAAGCCTAGACCCTATTTTGGGAGATGTTAGGGCCTTGATGGCCGCTTGACTGTCCGAGCAAATATAGATGTATTTACCTCTATAATTTCTATGGAGGTTTTCGTTTGCACAGGCAGTAATCGCGAAGATTTCTGCCTGGAAGATCATAGGATATTTACCTATGGCAAATTTGAGTTTGACCCTGAGTTTGTCCCCATATACACCGGCGCCGGTACCATTTCTGTTCCGTGACCCGTCTGTATACCAAACTAGGCCACCGGGTTTAAGAAAGGGCCGATCGTCCGAGAACCATTCATCCCGGAGAGGGATGTGAACCTTGTAGGGTATGCTAAAGCAGAAGTAGGAGGTCATGCTATCACTTCCCATTGAAGAAACGGGAGTGGTCGCCTTCAACTTGGAGGCAACTCTGGCATGTCCTACGTTTTCCTGTGTCGGTTACAGTTACCTTTACAAATAACGGTATCATAATTTGTATAATAATTATGTTTGGGCGGACAAAAATCCTCACACTGTTGTCGAGTGAAGTAAATGTTTGGTTGGTATTACGGAAGACTGTCTAATAGGACTAGCATTTTTGATAAATCCTTTGACTGGTGAACTGTATCTTGACTTCTTGAATAACACTTTATCCCTACTATTGAAAGACGTGCCCTTGAATGATAGGGTTTATCTGTGCTTTATGCACGATGGGGCCCCTCCAGATTTTTTAATCCATGTTGTAGAATATCTATAATATATAATGACAAATAGATAGGACGGGGGTCTAATTGCAGGGGCACCTAAATCACCCGATTTCAGCTCACTAGACTTTCGTGTTTGGGTAAATGATACATTTATTTATTTGTTAGTGCCTTTACTATATATTTTTTCACAATAATACAATGTACTGATTAAAATTCGAATTCGTCTCTATCTCTGAAACAGTTAGTTTTCATGAGTACTATACAAGGGCAAATTATCCGACGTTTTTTAACACTTTGTATTTCGGTAATTTGTTTCCGTCTTCGGAATGTCATTTTGAATTTCAGATTTCGTAATTGGTAGATACATATACATATAATGTGCGGTGGTAGCTCAGTTGGTAGAGCGCTCGCTTTCTGAATAAAACGTCGATTCTGGCTTGGGTTCGAAACCCAAGCAGAACTATGCAGATTTATAAAAATCTTGTCTGCAACCCACCACACACAATTTCCCAATTCGGCTTGCAACCGTGGGATCTTAATGCTAAAAACCTTCTCTGGAATTTCTGTCGTTCGGATTCGCCGTTAAACTGTAGGTCCCCCGTGATTCTACCTTAGCGCTGAGGAGAAACACGTGGCAGAGAAGAGGCCGATGCCCAGCAGTGGGACGGAAAGGCTGTTGATGAGATACATATAGCTATGTGTTGAATTTGAACTTGACCCCGTTGTATGATTTTGTATCTAAAGTTAAATTATAGTTATTTTTTTAATGCATATATGTTTGTATTTGGCGGCTAATGGTCATCTATTATTGATAATTAGAGCAAGCGGCAAGGCTTGATGTTAAAAAATAAAAAACAGGCGAATCTAGTTGCAATTGTTTAACCGTATTAGTGTCTAGTCGGGTTTGTATGTTTGATTGAATAATCTTTCCTGTCTTCTTAAGATCTTTTTTGTTCATTGTTTTTTTTATTTCTGTGTTACATTTGTGTTCTCTTTAATAAACAACAATGCAGAGAAACCATTAAACAATAAAACAATGAAATTTAGCCGTTGCAATGCACCAAAGAGGAGATCGCCAGATCGACATTGCTGCGTATGCTAGGAACCACCCAGAGCGTAATTTTACGTGCCCTTACACGACAACAGGTACGATTGCAAGAAGACCTGGAAGTGGATCTTTTCGCATCGCAACACTTCGTGAGGGTCGACTTTTGGTAATAATTAATGCAAGATGCATCCCTTTTTAACTGCTCGACCTCTACAACAAGTGCACCAGAATGCCACAAGAAATCGAGACCCGACCAAACTGTGAGAAATCGATTGTTTGCGGTAGGTCTTATCTCATACCGCCCCCTGAGATGTCCTGCAAGAACTGTGGCTCAACGAAGGCACCCGGTGGAATGGTCAAGACCTAGGCTTCAAGAAGCGACACGGTGGGATGATATACTGTTTTCGGATGAGTCCAGATATTGTCTCAGCAATGACAGCCGTCGTCAAGGAGTATATCGTAGTACCCGACATCGTACCTTACCTCAGTATACCCAACCAGTCGTTGCCTTTGGTGGTGGTGGTCTTATGGTAGGGGCTGGAATTTCTTTAGGGTGGCATACTGACCTCCGTATCTTTAATGGTACACTCACGGGCCAACGTTATGCCCAAGAGATCATTATGGACCATGTTCTGAACCGTCGCAACTCTGTTGGACGGGAATATTTTGTTTTTCTTGGCGACAAAGTAAGGCCGCATCGTCCTCGGGTTGTTTTAGACATGCATCGAGATTAGGAAATAAATCATCTTGCTCTTCCTCCGCGATCTCCAGACCTCAACCCCATGAGACAGCTGGATCATCATAATCCAAGGCCTACTGCTGTGCAACAGCTGAGGGATGTATTGTCACAGGAACATATTGATAATTAGATTGACAGTACGCCAGCAGAGGAGGCGCCACGCGGTATTAGAATTTAATAAATTTAAGTTAAGTGAAAGGAGACAATAACGATCTTCATTATAATGTTGTTAAATTTCTTCTTTAAACGTACCTTTGTTGTAATTTTTATGTTCATTACGTAAAAGACATTACATTTTGTTGTTTTGGTAGTTTCTTATTATAACTGCAATTGGTGTTGTTTTAAGTGTTTTACACTGCAATATCCTCATTCATATTTGAGTAGTTTATATTGAAACTGCTTTTCAAGAGCATTTAAATTTTTGTTGTATGGGTGAGATGTAAATTTCTTCTAATTTTTTTAATTTTCCTTATTTCTAATTGTTCCAAAGTATTAAATATTTGTACCTTGCTTGAATTATTTCAAATTCACGTAATACACAAAATCCCCATGAAATTATGTATAAAGTTATAAATGATCTTAGGTCGTTTCTAAAAACGCTTTCAAGTTCTACATTTCCATATTTTTTAACTTCCTTAATAGCGACCAGTCTTTTCCGATTAAACTGATTTATTACATATGTCGCGATAAAAAAGTTTTATACTTGCAATTTCCGTTGGCTTAGATTATTACTTCGCTCATTTGTTCAAACTACTTAAATTGCTTTTTTATTCTGAAACTTTAACACGAAGATATAGTGGATCGAACGTAATTTAATTCAATGTATGGTTATCTAATCACCGTAAATTATAAAAAGTCCCCGTTGATTTGGTTTTGCATGTTCTTGCTTCAGAACGTTACCTAAAAATTAAAATTTCATGAAAAAGTAGCGGAATGATGTA
Source organism: Limonius californicus (assembly GCA_014611495.1). Classification (NCBI taxonomy): domain Eukaryota; kingdom Metazoa; phylum Arthropoda; class Insecta; order Coleoptera; family Elateridae; genus Limonius; species Limonius californicus. The sequence continues at coordinate 20,401 of JABXWE010009919.1, forward strand.
GGTCAGCCAATCGCGACCGGCCGTCTAGAAATGAGAAAATAGGAAATGCAATTATTGCTTCTAAATTATACAAGGAGTATGGGCGAACGCCGGAAGTCTCAAAAAAGAAAGCTTTAATTGGGAGAAATTACTCACACTGAATTTAAGCATCGATTAGTCTCTCATTTTTAATCAGTCTATTCAAGTGCAAAATATCAGCAGCCGTGTTTCTATTTAAATTATTAACTTATAAACAAGAGGTATGAGGGCGGCCTTTTATATTTCGAAATTGAGCAACCCTAGTTGCAAACCCGTAAATTTTGACATTTTTGACGGTATACGTACTCAGAACGTTTTGACGTACGAGCGCCATTTGTGTTGTTTACAGTAACTTGAAAAATTCACATCGGCCAAAAAATTGAATTAAATCGTAAACATTATTATCGATTATTTTTGACCACTTTCGACCTGGATTAACTCAACAACAGTGCATCGATAAACTTAATTCGCTTTTTGGCGATGAAGCACCATCAAGGACCAGTGTTTATGATGGTTTACCGAATTCAATCGTGGCCGTAATTCGATCAACGGCGAATTTCGTGAAGGTCGTCCAAAATAGGTTGTTGTTCCGAAAAACATTGATGCGGTGCGTGAACTGATACTGCAAGATCGTCATGTGATTTATCGTGAGATTAAGGTATCCTTGGAAATTAGTGGGAACAGCATACATTTAATACTGCGTGAACATTTGGCCGTAAAAAAAATTTGTTCGCGTTGGATCCCACATAATTTGACAATCGCTCAAAAACAAGCTCGTGTCAATTGGTCGCAAGAAATGCTCAAAAAATTCGATCGCGGTGCTTCAGAACATGTGTATGACATCGTGACAGGCGACGAATCGTGGATCTACGCGTATGAGCCCGAAAGTAAACAGCAGCCGACTGTGTGGGTCTTCCATGGCGAGCCAAACCCAACAAAAGTCGTTCGTGCTCGAAGCACTTCGAAGCAAATGGTCGCCTGTTTTTTCGGAAAAACTGGAAATGTCTCAACCGTACCATTGGTGCAACGTAGAAGGGTCAATTCTGAATGGTACACAACCATTTGTTTGCCACAAGTCTTCGGAGA